>PVJL010004681.1:112037-124349 GCA_004026885.1 Lyroderma lyra
CTGACAGCACCAGCGCCGAAGCCTTAAGCCGCTACACCATCAGGGAACTCCCATGTATTTTCTTAAGAGCATGAAATTTTATCAGAATTTCATTCTCCTGTTATTATATATTTAACTATATTTCATCATATTTAAGAATATGGTGAAGTACCTGAGTAATTGATGCCCAGGCCCTCTAAATCAAGTAAGTTTATTCCACTTCTTTTAATTCAGTGTTTTTCATTATGCACAGGGAATCTTAATATAGATTTCAGGAGAATAAGGGGCTGACCATCAGGCCTTGCAAAGACCAGCCTTGTCTTCCTATGTGTGCCACACTGCACACATCGTGGTGAGGTGACAGTAAATGTGAGTGTCTCACCAACATTCAGTTGGATTGACTTTTAAAAGCAAAACTTCAGGAACTTTGGTTCTCTTCCCAAAGTGAGGTAGACACATGGGATTTGAAACAACACTGAGGACATTTGCTATTAAAAAGAGAAAGCTTGAGCTGGTGAAGATTATCAGCAACAGGGGCTGAAAAGCTGAGTTCGTCTAACGACCCCTGTGAGCATTTTCAAATCATACACTATTCTGATTTTTTTTTAAGATTTGTACTAAAATAGAGCTAACATACAATATTATATTAGTTTCATGTATACAGCATAGTTATTCAACATTTATATATCTAAAGAAGTGATCACCACGATAAGTCCAGCAAGCATCTGACTCCAAACATGCTTTTACAATATTATTGACTATATTCTCTATGCTGTATATTAATTACACCACCATGAATTATTTGTTTTATACCTGGAAATTTGAACATCTTATTCCCCTTCACCATTTTCTCCCCATTTTTAATTTTTAAATTATAGTTGACATTTCATATTATTTTATATTAATTTCAGTGTATGGCATAGTGTTTAGACATTTATATAATTGAAGAAGTGACCTCCTTGACTAATCTAGTACCCACCTGGCACTTTACATAGTTATTACCATATTATTGACTATATTTTCTATTCTTTACTTTACATCCCCATGACTATCTTATAACTATAATACCAATTTGTACTTCTTAATCCCTTTCTCTTTCTCACCCATCCCCAAACCACCTCCCACTTGGCAACCATCAGCTTATTTCCTGCATCTGTGGGTCTGTTTCTGTTTCGTTTGTTAATTTATATTGTTCTTTAGATTCCACATATAAGTGAGATCAGTCTGAGTTATTTCTGTTAGCATAATACCTTCCAGTTCAATCCATATTGTCTCACATGGTAAGATTTTATTTTTTTCTATTGGCCAAGTAATATTCCATTGTATATGTGTACCGCTTCTTTACGCAGTAGTCTATTGATGGGCACTTGGATTGCTTCCATATCTTGGCTATTACAAATACCACTGCAATGAATATAGGGATGCATATATCATTTTGAATTAGTGTTTTGGATTTCTTTCAGATAAATATCTAAAAGTGGAATTGCTGAGTCATAAGGTAGTTCTATTTAAAATTTTTTAAGGAACCTCATACTGTTTTCCACTGTTGCTGTACCAATTTGCAATCCCTTTGCATTAGGGTTCCCTTTTCTCCACATCCTTGCCAACACTTGTTGTTTGTTGATTTACTGATGATGGTCATTCTGACAAGTATGACGTGATATCTCATCGCAATTTTAATTTGCATTCCTTTGATCATTAGTGATGCTGAGCATCTTTTCATATATCTATTGGCCATCTGCATGTCCTCTTTGGAGAAATGTCTAATAAGGTCCTCTGCCTATTTTTTAATTGGGTTGTTAGGTTTTTTGGAGTTAAGTTGGATGAGTTTTTAATATATATTGGATATTAACTTGTAATCGGATTTATCATTAGCAAATATGCATAGATGTGGATATATTTCTGGACTTCCACCTATTGAGATGCTTTTTCCACTGCTCAAAACAGTTTTTGAACTCGTTGATTTTGATGTCTTTCAGTGCTTCTGCTATTTTTTCTTTCATCTCTTCCAGGTCAGCAAAACATTCTCCTTTGAGGATGTTTTTCATCCAAGAAAACAAAAAAATAGTTGCTCAGGTTAAGATCCCATGAATAGGGAGAGTGGGACACAGGAGTCATGCCGTTTTTGGTAAAAAACTGCTGAACACTCAGCACAGTGTAGGCAGGTGCGTTGTCATACCTCATGTTGTTTGTGTAAATCAACCATCAAGAAATATGCAAATGCACTGATAGAATCTCCAAAAAAATACAGTGAAGCTAGATGCAGCCTTTGACAACAATGCAAACTGGTACACTGATACAGATGGTTCCTAGAACACTCACCTAGTGAGGGAACTCTATACTACTAGGGGCCCACCCTCCAGAAGATAATCCTGGTATTTTTTGGATCCCCCTCATATAGTTTGATATCAGGTATTGTGATACTTCCAATTTTGCTCTTCTTTCTCAAGATTGCTGTTGCTATTGGGGATGTTTTGTGGTTCCATACAAATTTTAAAATTATTTGTTCTAGTTCTGTGAAAAATGTCTTTGGTATTTTGATAGGGATTGCATTGGATCTGTACATTGCTTTAGGTAGTAGAGACATTTTAACTATATTAATTCTTCCTATCCATGAGCATGGTATGTGTTTTCATTTATTTTTATCTTCTTCATTTTCTTTAGTGTCTTATGGTTTTCTGAGTACAGGTCTTTTACCTCCTTGCTTAAATTTATTCCTAGGTGTTTTATTGTTTTGATGGAATTGTTTTCTTAATTTCTCCTTCTGATAGTTGGTTATCAGTATATAAAATTGCAACCAATTTCTGAATATTAATTTTGTATCCTGCTACTTTATAAATTCATTTATCAGTTCTAATAGTTTCTATGTGTATGTGGAATTTTTAGGGTTCTCTATATACAGTATCATGTCATTTGAAAATAATGACACTTCTTTATTTCCAATTGGGATGACTTGTTTTTTTGTTTATTTGTTTTTCTTGTCTGCTGTGACTAGAACTTACAAATAATATGTTGAATAAAAGTTGTGAACAAAGTGGACAGCAACAACAATAATGAATTTTGTTCCTGATTTGAAGCAAAACATTTTTAGCTTTCATCACTGAGTATGATGTTACTGTGGGTTTGCCATATATGTCATTTATTATATTGAGGTATGTTCCTTCTAACCCCATTTTGCTAAGAGTTTTGTGTTTTGTTTTTATTTTAATAAACGAATTCTGGATTTCATCAAATGCTTTTTCTGCATCTATTGAAATGATTATATGAGATCAATTAATTTTGTGAACTCATATAAAAAGTTCTACATACCTCATTGCTGAATATCACTATGGTCACCTTCTAAGTATTCCCCATGGGAAGCTATGCACTGACACCAGTGCCTAGTTCACCCTTCAAAACAGTTTTGGAACTCTTTTTCTGAAATAACCATCAGAACTGTCTTCATATCTATAATCTGACAATTAAGTTCACAAACTTGCCATCATACACTTACTTTGGCAGCACTGTACAAACAACTGTACAAAGTAAGGTGTCATAATGTTGGTATATCTGTCTCACAGCTGTGTTTGTGTCAATATGTGATGGTGTCTTGCTGAGTGGCATTCATTATTGTTGTTGCATGTTTTTGTGTGGCATTACGAGAATGTCAGAGCTTGAATTACAGCAACAAACAAACATTTAATTTCTTGTGAAACTTGGCAAGAGTGGAAATGAAATCAGGGACATATTAATCCAAGTTTATGGGGATAATGTCACGAAGAAAACAACAGTGTACAAATGGATTAAATGTTTTCTGAGGGGAAAGAAAGCATCACTGATGAAGAGAGGTCAGGGCAGCCAGTGATGAGCAGAACTGATGAAAACATTGCAAAATTTCATGAAATTGTGCATCAAAATCATCAGCTGATGGTGAGAAGCACAGCAGACCAAGTAAACATTGATAGAGAAACGGGAGAATCTTAACTGGAAATCTTGGCATGAGAAAGGTGTGTGCAAACATGGTCCTGAAGGAGCTCATCGGTGAACAAAAGCAAAGGCGCATCGGTTTTCCAAGATCTTTTGGAGAGGCAAGATGATATTTTGAGCAGTGTTATGACTGGTGATGAAACATGGGTGTACCAATACGACCCTGAAACAAAGTGTCAAAGTGCACAATGGAAGTCAGCCAATTCTCTATGACCAAAAAGTTCTGTCAGTCCAAGTCAAGAGTCAAAATGATATTGCTAACCTTTTTTGTTATCAGAGGGGATTGTTCATTATTAATTTGTACAATTGGACAAACAGCCAACCAGGTTTACTAGTTGAAGTGCTGAAAAGGCTGCATGAAAAAGTTAGATGAAAACGACCTAAACTTTTCACCAGCAACTCATGACTTTTGCATCACAACAATGCACCAGCTCACATGTCACTGTCTGTGAGGAAGTTTTTAGCTAGTAGAAAAAAAACACTCTCCCTACTCACCTGATTGGCCCCCAATGACATTTTTCTTTTCCCAAAGATAAAGGAAATATTGAAAGGAAGACATTTTGATGACATTCAGAACATCAAGGAGAATATGATGACAGCTCTGATGGCCATTCCAGAAAAAGAGTTCCAAAATTGCTTTGAAGGGTAGATTAGGCGCTGGCATTTTTGCATAGCTTCCCAAGGGGAGTACTTCAAAGGTGACCATAGGATGAGTTCGCAAATTTAATCATCAGACCTTGTATGTGACACTGCTTAGCAACAGCAGTGAATGGAGACTGTCCCGACACATTTGTGAGATCCAGTTATCAGCCTTCAAGTTTCTTTCAGGTCTTAAATTAGGTTGTGGCCATTTGCATGGCCAACTACATTTCTAATGGGAAGCTGTGTAGCATACAGTTGGGGTCAGGGGCTCTGAGGCTAGACTATTTGGGTTCAAATTCCAATTTTGCCACTTAATAGCTGTCTGATCACCAGCGACTGACTTGACCTGTCTACTTCAATCCCCTTTACTAAAAATTATAGTGGTAATAACAGTGTCCACTTCACAAGATGGTTGTGATATATTGAATTGTGAGGTGCTTGGCCACGTTGCCTCTAATACTATCCATCCATCACACTGTAGGCTGTACCTTATGGAGTTAAAGAAGAACTTCACTTGTGGTGTCTCATCCAGGAGTTATATGTCCAGGGGTATTTTCTGTGCCCTGACCTCTGCAAGTCCAAAGCTTCTTACAGCTAACACCTGAGACTTTTTATAATACCTGTAGAACACCACTCAGTGGAAGACCACTCAGCTCACACCAGGGCAAGTTACAAGGGACAGAGAGTGAATGCTTCTGAAACAGCCCTTGACCAGTGGTGGACAAAGTAGGTTTGCAAATGCCTTGGTTCCTCCATCTCTCAGGTAAAATAAGTCTGCATGTATATTCTACATGGTCTTTCAGACTTCCCAGGAAAGATTAAGCCCAGCTACCTGCAGCAGAAACTGGTTTATTAGACTAATAATCTTAGCACACTCTTTCTTTGTTTCTTTCTGTTCCCTGCCTTACTTGCCAGTACCTGCCTAATACTTTCTAGAACCACCTCCCAAATAAATGATTTACAATCTAATCTTTGTCTCAGGGCCTGCCAATGGGACATCTTAGGCATCACCATGGACATAGGACTCATAGCCTAATTGAAATGGTAGAACCGTGCTGCATTATGTGCCTGTCTTCTACTTAGTAAGTAAACTCTTCCTAGGACCAGCAGAGAGCAGGGGCTGATGTGTCACACTGAGAAGCAGTGTCACTTGGCAAGTGGCTTTACTTATGCATTGATGTCACCGCTCTGATTCACAGAGCATGAGCCTCTTCAAGATGAATCACATACTAGCACAGACAGGAGTGAATCTTAGGGAGACTGTATCAGTATCCTCACGAATGAATCTTCTTCTGTAAAGTCTAATGGGAAAGCATATGACTTTGAAACAATCATGCATTTGACCCCAGAAGCTATTTTAGTGACTTTTAAGTGTAAGTGTCCTTCCATGGATGTTTCGTGCAAATTCTCTTAAGAATACACTTACTTGCTTTTTCAGATCAAATATAGATTCACCACAGTACATTGCCATTTGGCTTCTAGTCAGGAAAGTGTGAAGGATTCTGGGGCTGCCATTAAAAGTAATAAAATACAAAGTTTATTGAGGTAAGATGAGTGCCAGCAAATTTATAATAATTAAGTGCCATCAGATACATGCTTCTGATATGTATGAAAAGCACCATCAACTCTTTTGCTACAACATTCAAATATATCTCAATGAATGTGTCCTCTGCTGACTGTGGTGTTCAAGTTTACCCTACGAGCTCAAAAAAACTTCCCTCTACCGCAAACAATTTTTATTCACATGTAGAACTTTCTGAGAGTCTAAGATTGAAAAACACTGGAGCATGTTGTACACTGCGTGCCAGTAGGAAAGAACTACCTTCAGATATGAAGCTTTGGCCATTAGATTCTAATTTATCTATACTTAAATCTAATTGATGCCACTTACTATGTTTTGAGTATTTTTTGCTATTAATAGAATTCAATATAATAGTAAATTTATTACCATATAACAAAAATTTTAAATAAAATTAATGTCATTTATATACAAAGCGACTCAAAATGTTATTATTAAATGCATAAAATAGCCAAAATATCAACTTTTTATTTTTTGTGGCTTTTTGACACATTTTGGAAAGAAAAAAACATGAAGTCAATTAAGCAATGAAAGAGCTAAGAGAGTTTTATCTGCACTTATATTCTATAAATTCTGACTAGTGGAGACCTTCAGTGGATTTAGCAAAATTATGCTCAGTGCTTATTCAGAAGCCATAGCATTAAGCATATCACATTTGCTTTACAAATTTTAAGGGTCCTTCATCTCAGATATGTGAATAGTCCTTTGCCCCAGATTCATGGTCAGGGTCTCAGAAGCTCTGTGGCATTCAAGTGAGACTGGTGAGGAAACGGCCCCTCTTCCTCTCCTCTCAGCCACTGCTTTCTGAGGACCTGGGGGAAGGCTGGATTCACTTGCCAGAAAAAGGGCTGCTAATGAATGGAAATCTACCCAGGGAATGGGTTGCTTGCACATGGTATTTATCACCCAGGGCATGACAAAGACACGCGGCAATATAACAAAATTAGTTAATCAACTAACTAAATACATACACGATGCTAACAAGGTAAAGGGAAACGATTAGGGGGAAAATGACATAAAATCAAGAGAGAGGTCAGTATCCCAGATTTATATGTTGATGTCCAGAACTGGCTGTAAGCTCATCAGCAGCAATGTAAAGAGGGAGACACAATCAGCAACATGACTCACAGTGTCCAAATGCTAAAAATAGTCCACGGACTCATGAGAAGCTATTTCTGTTCCTGAGATGAGATGCAGAGTTCTCATTGGAACGGCACTGGACTGCAATGAGCAGCATACCCCCAAACACTCCAGTGCCTCCCTCCCCCAGGCCCAGCTCTCCAATACCCTGCTCTAGCTTTTGCATTGCAGCACACTCACTTATTAAATCCATGATATTCTCTTCATCCTTAAGGAGAGCATAAGCTTCACAAAGACAGAGGCTTCTTTGGGCTGGCTCCTTGATGTACCCACAGCACAGAGAATGGTGGCTCATACAGGGCATGTGCTCAGTTCATATTTGTTGAATGATTGAATTGAATAAATTTTATTTAGTCTGGTCTGTTTTTCTCAGAAAGGAGAGCTGTGGGATCCAGTGAGAGTGACATTTTTGGTGTGTGGCTCTCTGCTGGCCTGTTTCAGTGCAACGTTAGATTGTATCATATCTATTCCAAGGATCAAATAAAAATGCACATAGTGCATTAGGATAGCAAAGAAATAACAAAAATGTTTAAAGAAGCCCATCAAAAGAAAATAGGGAATGGTGGGGATTGACACAAAGTGAAGAAACCCATACAAGGTGGACTTGATCACCCTCTAGGTCTCTATGACTGTGAGGCTGTTTGAGGAGTTGGATAATCGGTTTTATTTATTCTATTGTGATGCATGGACGTTAGAAGTTTTCAGTTTCCTTTAGCATAGATCAAGATCCAAACTTGAAATGTATAGTTCATGAAGAATAGCTTTTACTTCAAAGAAGTGAAAAGATGCCAGTGGTCCTGGAGCACAGAAAGGTGGGTGAGAGGCAAGAGTTGGGAAGTTGCACAGAGCCTTTGGTCTGTATGCCAGAGGCAATGTCACTGAAGTAATTTACACAGACCTGTCACAGACTCAGTTGTATTCATGAGACCCCTATGGCTACTGCACAGGAATTCGTGTATGGGAAGAGCTAGAAGATGGCTAAAATGGCATGGGTGCGAGATGCTAAAAGCTTTGTCTACTGTGATGGGAGATGGGTGGGTGGAATAATCAGCAGGTCTTATCAATGATGCTGTTTTGATGGAGGTGAGGAGGTGGTGACAAAATAGACTCCCAGGTTTGGAACTTGGACATGTGGACAGGTTGGGGGGCTGCTCACAGACACTGGGTGGGAGGGTTTGGTGCACTTTGAGCTCGATACCTCTGAGAGGTCCTAGTCGAGATTCTAGTGGGTCTAGTAGTATTGCACATGGGTGATAGTTGGCACATGGGCTAAGAAGAGAAGAGTGAAAAAAAGCTGGACAGAGGAAGATGACCTGGCAAAGAGTAGGGAGGAAGACCTGGGAAGGAAGCAGGAAAAGCAGAAGATGCAGTTGGGGAAGCCATAGGGGAAATGATCTCAGGGAGAAGGAAATTACCAAGGGGGCAGATGTCTCTGACAGGTCAGGCATGGTGAGCCACACAAATTATCCTCTTGGCTCACTGACAGCCATGGATTCTTTCAGTGGAATAGTGGAGGGGGCTAGATTGGTCCCTGCATGTCCAAGCCCTAGATCTGCCCTCCTCACTCAACCTCACGACTAAATTTGGGTAGATTTTAGATATCCACATTGATTTCTTATGGGGAGGAGGGTTTATTGGAAATGCAACTTTTATAATAAATTTGAATTTAATAGGATCCCTGGTGACCTCCACCTATATTTGTTTTTCATAGTCTGCTTCTTTAGCAAAAAAATAATGCTGGGAAAAGTGGAAGGCAGCAGGAAGACCAAATATAAGGTGGGTTGACTCCATAAAAGAAGCCGTAGACATTAAAGTTCTGAACGGGGCTATCGAGGACAGGACATGTGGCTATCACTCATTCATAGGGTCACCAGCAGTTGGAGCAGACTCAACATCACATACCACACGGTCTGCCTCACTAACCAGGTCAGGGGTGTCGGCTGACAGGCAGACCTTGTCAGCATGTCCTTAGGAAGTCAGGTCTTAGAAATTAGTACATAGTGGGGATCGGGTTCATTAAGGAGGTCAGAAATCCAAGTCCAGAAGGTAAGAGGCTTACCATGAAGCCCTTGAAGCAAGTTTTAAGAAGTCTGTAGATAATGACATGTCACTGAAAGTTTCAGTATTTCTCAGTTGTCTCTCTCTTTGGCACTGGCCAAATGTTGCGGCCCAGTAACCAACTACAGGGTGACTACTAAACACCGGGAAAAGGGGAGCACTTCTTTCAAGGGGTTCAGAATGTTAAGTCCCAGGATGGCAGAAATAATGGCCTGATATCTCAATGCTGACCCCCAGGCTTGTGGTATGCTTTAGCTCCCCACACCATCAAGCCCCAGCCCCACTTTCTCCCTAGTGCTTCAATTTGGCACCACCAGGTTCCATTCATAAATAACCTCAGGAAGGAATTTCCCATCCAGGTTCATGCAGCTGTGGCTGGGAACATGCCCAGTGCTTCTAGCTACTGTCCGTCAGTTCAGGTACATCTATGCTTAGCAAGTTTTAAGACCAAAAGGCATATGGAATAAAGTAAGTTAAACCTTTATCTAAAACATGCCATGTGTCTAAGTGGTGGCACACCCAACATACACAGAAAAGGAGAGTACAATTAAGAATCCACATCCAATTTGCCAGGAAACCAAGCCAGGGCTACAAGAAAGAAATTCCCCCCTGAAGAGGTGGAGAGCATGGCAATAGCCCACCCTGATGCCACCAGAGTTAGGAGTGGCCAATGTTCTGATATATTACCACTATTTTTCCCCTTGAAAGCTGGAAAAATAAGATCTCAAACTATTAACTTTCAAAAATTCAAGTTTCTGCCCACCAGAGAAGGTCCTTACCTGGATGCCTAGACTGGCCTCGTTGCTGAAGGAGAAGCATGGCCCCTGTGGGCACAACTCAGGGGTTGTCCTCATCTAAAGTAGGAGTCCCTCTTTTCACTTTGGCTTACTTAAAGTCTTCCATGCTGCGAATTCTGGGCAGTAGCTCTTCCTCAATCTACCAAGCCAAGTCAGCAGGGTCCACAGCAGATCACAGTAATTCCCAGAATTGACAGAAATGTGTGCCCTAAGGAAGCCAGGTCCCACGTGAGGGGCAGATTTGAGTCAGCCATACAAGGAGAGAAGTTGGGCAGTGGGCAGGCAGCCTGCAACCCGGTTACTCATTCAGCCAAGGGGATATTAGAATAAAGGAGACCCTAAGACAAGGATTTAGGGTGCATCTGGCTTCCTTGGGGTGTGGTTCAGGGGGAATAGTGGGAGAGTAAGCAGAGAAGGGAGGGAAGCCAATAAATTTCTCATTATCAACAATTATCATCATGGGTGACTGGAATCAGTCAGCTGGAGGAGTTATGGGAAATGAAGTAGGACCTGTTCAGAATTATAGCACCCATATGCCAGGGGCTGGTGGCTTCATCCTTTTGTACTGCGACTGAGGATGCTCCTGGGGGGACTGATTTCCTTCCCCAGCCTATCAAGCACATGGACCAAAGTAGCTCCTTTGATTGGTTATGGTTGGATGCCAGGCGCATGCTATAGTGATGAGCGTTGAGGGAGGACCATCAACATCTGCAACACCAGGAGTGCCCAAACTTTTTAAAATTCTTCATCTTTATTCCCATGTATGTGGTTCTTAAAAGGGGTAAATAGTATTATTTTACCTGTGGTTGGTGAGAGCCTGGGCTTTTCTGGAAGATGTTACTTGGAGTTCTCACTACTTAGCCGCTTCCTCCATATCAATCCTTATGCTACGCCCATCCCTCTGCACCAACATGAGCCTAAACGCTGCCACCATGAGACTGCTATGAGCATAGGAGCCCAGAGGGGAGGGAGCTGCAGGGCCCACAAGGAAGCACGTCACTGCACCTACTCAGCACATAGGGCGGGTGTGGCCAAGACTGCAGGTTCCTCCTGTGCTTTCTGAGGACTTCCCTGCTAGGAAAAGGAAGTGAGCAGTTCAGCAGGTATGAACAGGACATCTGCGGCCAGGCACGCCTTCTCCACCATCCCGCCAGGAGGGAAGCAGCCTGTGCCCGCCTTCTGCCAGCCGTCTGTCTCCTTGTCCAGCACACATTGTGGGCACAGTTTTCCCAGAGCTCATGGATTCTACACAAGGAACTCATCACAAAGAAGGGCTAAAGGAGGCACACTGTTCCTGCAAATGCAGGAACCCCTAAGCAGTGAGTTAGGTCAGTGGACGGTAGTGGTCCCTCAGAAAAGCTACAGCCTAAGAGGTATAACTACATAGAAGACTCTGGGAGACTCTGGGTCTCCCTAGTGCACAAATGTGGGCTTAAAATCCAAAGCCAGTGGGGGAAACGTTGTCTGAGAAAAGGAGGAGATAAAACAGATAAGAAAATTAGGAGACGGTTAAGAGATTAGCAATGGGTAAGTGGAAAATTAAAATTAAGGGGGATAATATTTAAATATCAGATAATTAAAAGCCCCAATGAAGAAAAAGGAGGGTGAAATGAACTATTCAAAATAAATATTAAACCAACAGAAATCGTAGAACAAAATTAAGAAATTCTAGAAGTTAAAGATTGCATTTTAAAGTAAAAACAAAAGCCAAAGTGTTAAAACAAGACTAGAAATTGGAAACTAAATCAATACAGTTCTTCAAAATGATAAAAAAAAAAAGAAGAAGAAGAAGATATTATTGCTCAAGCTCCCAGTTCCACATCCCCAACGGGGACACACTGGAATAATCATAAGAAATGAAGAAAGAAAAGGAAGTAGAGGTAGAAATAAAAAGCTTAAAGACTAAATAAAGGGTATTCTAAGCAAGTCAATAAGAGAAACACAATTTCCTAGATGACAAATCCTGCAACAGAATGGGTTCATAGTGATTTAAGAATGTAACATGGCATAACAAGACCGTAAGTAAAATATATAGAGAATTCCACAGACTTGAAGTGTAAATCTCTCTCGAGTATCAATTTACTCTGTGATGTCGCTTGATTCCTGTAATTTTTGTGGCAACCCTTGGCATAGGTACCTGTCTCTGAATTT
>PVJL010004682.1:0-124331 GCA_004026885.1 Lyroderma lyra
AGGTGTGAGGAGTCCCTGCTCTAGAGGACAAGCCATGCTGACTGCTGAGACTGCCCTCAGGAGGGGCACTGGGACAGGTTGTGGGAGGGGGACCTTCCCACTTCACGGTTTTGTGTTTTGAATTTTGTACGATAGTCATGTGTTGCCTAATTAAATGAATGAACCCTTGTAAAGATGCAAATAAGGACTTACAGCTGCCATAGCGTGGCGGGTGGCGCAGAAGACACAGGCCGAGAGGCTGGGACGGAGCGAGAGGCTGTGCCGGCAGGAGATGGCAGAGGCTGAGAGCACAGCATGGCAGTGGGGATGGAGAAAAAGAAGACTCCAGAGAAGTTAGGGGATGGAAGACAGAGGGGTGCATAGTGCTCTTGGGTTGGGCAGGAGGAATGAGAGGAGGAAAACTCCCAGGGGCCTGTCCTGGGTGTTTAGTACATGGTAGTGACCACAGGAGGGAAGCCAGGTTGAAGGGACTTGGGGAGGGAGGTACAGGATAGGCCGGGGGTGTGTGATATCCTTTTCAGGAATAACAGGCCCATGCCAAATGCCTAATACCTTTGAGAGACTGCAAATACAAAGGGGACAATGACAGTCTCTATATAAAAATATGTCCTACAACCTCTGCAGCAACCAAGCCCAAGCAGCCAAACACAACCTGTATAGAAATTGGCCCCAAACAGTTAGGACTGGATTGACTCAATGACTACCAGCTTCCTTCATTTCTGTCACTCCCTCTCCTTCTCTACCCCCACTTCCAACTCAGAACCAACCAGCGAAAGCCAATGTGCTCCCCTAAGCAGTCACACAGGATGCTCTGCTTCTAGTTAGCCCGCCTCCAGCTCCCCCTGCCAACAGCCCCCAATTAGGGAATACCTGAAGCCTCCCCTTTCTCCACTCTAAAATGTCCCAATGGGGAGTTCCCTGATGGTGTAGTGGCTTAAGGCTTCAGCGTTGGCGCTGTCAGCGCTGCGGCCTGGGTTCGATTCCCAGTCAGGGAGCTACCCACATACCAAAAAGCAAAAAAATAAAAATAAAATTAAAAATAAAATAAAATGTCCCAAGCTCCTGCCTACCTTTGACACTCTGCCAAAAGCAAGCAATGGTGGCTAACTCCCTTCCTATTCTTTGCATGATTTCATTTGGGTTATCTTATTGCTGCACCTTAATGTTTTTGAGTTTGTTGTATCATCTTCTACTCTAAGAGGCCAAAGGGGAAACAATGAGCTTCATAGAAAACAAAAGTAGGGGGAAGAGTCCTGACCTCACAGTTGAGGAAACTTCTCTTTCTCCTTCAGGGATCCCCCTGGCCCTGCAGGCTGGCTCCTTCTTCTAATCCTACACCCAGGTACCCCAGAAGCCAGAAGATGTCTCCATAACCCAGTGCTGCTCAGGGTCATGCTTAGGGACCAAACAGCTCTGGTGGGGGTAGCCAGACACACTTTTCATGGGTGGAAGCACTGAGGCCCTTGTAAGGACAAGAGCCCACTTTAACAGGAGTCATCTATGGAAAAGAAATCAAGCATCTCCATAGTGCCTGAGGCTACTTGTATTTTCCAGGGCCCAGGAATTAAGAAGAGAAGCCAAGGGAGCCATTGGTTACTGAACCCTGGGAGCCAGATACTCTGTGCATTCAGGTTATCTCATTTCACCCTTAAGAGTGACAGACTTGGAGAGGCTTGATAAGGTCACATGGCTATACATGCTACAGAGTGGATTTTGACCCACATCTGTGTGGCTCCAAAATCCCTGTTTTATTCCCTGGACTCTGCCTTCTGGACCTAGAGCCAAGAAGTCTCAAAAGATAGAGGCGTGTCCCAGAACTGAGGTCCAAATTCCTTGTACAGTCTTCATGCCCACAGTGAATCATCTGAGTCCTGGGTGCATCTTTGTAATTCAGGGATAGCTTGCAATAAGTTTATTTTAGTTACACAGATTTTTAAGTGCATGTGTGTACACACTCATACTATTCTCACGTTCTAGAGGGCAGGTGATTCAGATTAAGAAAGTCAACCTGCTGTTCTTACTGTAAATATGGATTTCAGCTAAGCTCTGTCCCAGCAGACATTGGGCCACTAAGAAACTGCTTTTACAGGTTGTCCCCTTAGGTCCTGGGAGGCATTTGCAGTTTTGACTCTAACTGACTAGTTGTTTGACTCCTGTGCAAGTATTTATCCCTCATAGCCCTCAGCATAAAATCCTCACTCTTTCCTCTACCCTTGTAGGGCTGACATAGACTGACCTCTTCCTGCCCCTCTCAACTACACTTACACCATCTCCTCACTTAGACCCCCATGCCATGCTAGCTGTATTATCCCTCTATGTCACCAAGCTCATCCTTGGGCTTGGGCTTTTGCACTGTGTGTTCTACCTGGAAGGCTTTTTGCCCAGAGCTGTGCTTGGCTGGCTCTTACTTGCCATTCAGGTCCTAGGGTAAATACCACCACCCAGGAGACCTTCTCTGACCACCCCATCTAGAGCAACCTCTCCTTAAGCCATAGTCACAGCCAGCTGTATGGTTTTCACAGTATGGACAGCCAAAGCTTTTTGAGTTTCTCCACCAACCTCACCCCTGGCACCTAAACAGTGCCTGTTGACAATATGTGTTCCTTAAGAAAAGAATGAATGAATGAATGAATGAATGAACATAAGGTTTCTGGCACACTGATGGTGCTTCTTCACTGTCTGATTGTAGGGTTGGGGGAGCAGTGAGAAGGCCACAGGTGCCATTGTCCCCTGTCTGCTGGAACCACCAGAAGATGATGAGCATTTTGAGGATTCTGTAGCTATCCCTCAAACACATCCTACTATCTCCACCCCCTATATCTTTGCTCCTACAGTCCCGTTACCTGGCCTGCCCTTTACAGATGCCTCTGACTATTAGAATCTCACTCAGCCTTCAAAACCCAACTCATATGTCATCTGCTTTGGAATCTTGCTTGACTAATTTGGAAGAGTTTTCTCCCTCCTCTGAGCTTGTGCAGGCTTCTGGCTATATCTCTATAAACAATTATTCCTCTCCACTGAGATCAACTTGAGGACAAAGCATCTGTATTCCTTTATGGTACCTCCCAGCACAGTATAAGAACTCAACAGATATCCCAGATAGAAAAACAGTGGAAGGATTGGCTGAAGATGGACAGACATTGAGGGTAGATGGCTCAAGATGTGACTCACAAGAGAGCCACCACCTTGCATCCCTGGACAGCCTTAGGCAGAGACCCCAAGACCAGGTTCTAGTCCAGACTTTGCCTTTTTCTAGTTGGGACTTTAGACAAATTACTTTATCACTTGGGCCTGAATTTACATATCTGTAAAATTGAGGTAATAGTAGTAACCTCACAGTAACTCAAAGCATACTGCAAGAAATAAATGAACTAGTGGTTTGAAGTGCTTGGCATAATGACTAGCACATACAAAAATCCTCAATAAATGTCAACTATTATTATATGGACCCAAGTCTGAGCCTAGTCTGAAACTCCTCCTTCTCACTTTTGGGACCAGGGTCATGGAGGTAAGCTCAGGGACTCAGCACAGAGAGCCGAGACTCAGCAGGAATTCAGAATGAGACTCACTTTGCTCTCATTCATTTAACGGATATTTGTTGAGCACTTACTATGTGCCAGGCACTGGAGATTCTGCTTGGAAAAAGACAAAGTCCCTGTCTTTATGGAAGCTACATTCTCGTACAGGGAGTAAGAGAATAAATAGAAAATAAACAAATACATCATTTCAGATAATGAAAGCCCTCTAAACAGGAAATGGTCAGAGAAGGCTTTTCTGAAGAGGTAGATTAATCTGAAACCCAAGAAATGAGAAGGAGGCATCTGAGAGAACATTCCAGGCAGGGAGATGAGCAATTTGAGGAGCAGAGAGAAAGCTGGTAGGGCTGGGGCAGAGTGAACAGGAAGTAGAATGGAGCATGGAGACCAGCGGGGGTCTGCAGGGGCTGGTAGCTGCCCTGGGAAGCTAGGATTTTAAGTTTGATAGGAAACCTGTATGGAGTTTTAAACAGGGTACTACCATCTACCATGATCTTATATTTTGAAAAGGTAGATGGATAAAGAATGGTCTGGGGAGGAATAGGAATAAGTGAGAAGAGATGGTGGCCTGGACTAGAGTGGAGGCAGTGGGAAGTGATTCTATTCAGAGTATTTTGGGGATATCGAGTCAACAGGACCCGCTGGTGTATGTGGAAATGCTAGAAAGAGAGATCAGAAATGTCTTCAAGGTAAGTGGCTGAAACATTGCTGAGTAAGACTGCACGAAGAACCAACCGGAAAAGATGGGTGATGAGCTTTGTTTGGACATGAAGTGTGTGCTGCTTCAAGGAAAACGTGCAGGTGGGAGTGCCCAGTGTTAGTCACATACTATAAATTTAGAGGTTAGGGCTGGCATTACAGCTTGGGGAATCTTTAGCATACAGATGTTTTGTAAAGCAGGAGACAGAAAAAAATCACCTGGGTGAGAGTAAGTGCATAGGGTGGAGGAGCCAGGAGAAGTGGCTGAGGGGGAAGGAAACCAAGTGAAGGTGTCACCAAGTCAAAAGGAGACAGCATTGCAGAGAGGGGATTACCAGCTGTGACAAATGCTGCTGAGGGGTTGAGGATTTGGGTTTGGTAACATGCAAGCCCATGGGACTTGACACAAGTCCTCTGGGGAGGTAGAGTCCTAGAGACTTGAGCTGTGTGAGGAGAGACGTGTGCAGTGCAGACAGTCTTTGAGGTTTTCTGTGTGAGAGAAGGCAGAGAAAAGAGGCATATATGGAAGAGAGGAGGGATCAAAGTAGGGTTTGCTTGTTTTTTGAGATGGGAGCTATTAGGCATGTTTGTATGCTGCTGGAAGAGATCAGGCCGAGAGAGTGATCTTGATGCAGGAGAGAGAGGGGAACTACAGGAGCAAAGTCCTTAAGGGGGGCTAGTATCCAGCACCCCAGTGGAGGGGCTTACTTCCACAGTCAGGACTGGGGACAATTGATCTGAATCAGGACAGGAGAGGCAGTGTTTGTGGGCAGAGGCAGGCAGCAGGGCTGGGCATAGCACAAGGAAGACAGAGGCTCCTCACGTGTTATACTCACACCAGAAGGCCTGCCTTCTAGTACTGACCCAGGCTTTCCTGTGTGACCTTGGCCAAGTCACTGAATCTTTCTGGGCTGTGCTTTCCTGGTGGGTAACCCATCCATTGAATTTTCAGCCTGCACAATGAGATGAGGGTCATCTCAAAGGTCAGCCAGGCCTTGTCACTTAGCAGGTTTCAGGGGCCCAGGGGCTGTGCCTCTATATTCCCAGTCCCTCACACTTTTGGGACTCCATGAACAAAAAGCCTGCCTTGATTTTCTTATCTGTGACAAAAGGAAGAAAATGGCTCAATGGGCAGTTCTGAGTTTGTGGCATGGGGCCATGATCGTGTCTCAGCCTTCAGGGGGCACTTGGGTGGAGAGAAGACAACACAGTCGGAACTAGACCACGCACCCAGCTCTTCCACTTTCTAAAATGTGACCTGCCAGAGGGAGATTTACTGTGAAACTTTAGCTTCCAGGCTCTCCTGCCGGACCGACACTTCCCCAAGTCCTGCGCTACTTTTAAGTTCATAATTTTATGTTCTTTTACTTACAAGAGGGCCCCCAAAGTGTATAACATCTGAGCTCCACAAAAGCAGATCTGCCCTAGGATTTTGGGTAAGTGACTTAACCTTACTTTCCCCATCTATAAAATGGGACAGTCAGACCTGAGTCATGAGATGGGGAAAAGGGCTGCTGGGTACACAGGACAGGTTATGTGGTGGGGACTCCAATGAACAGAACCAAAGTTATGACTCCGGCTAAGAAGGAGGGCTTGGTGGGGGCAGGAAGAAGTGGCACCTCTCCATCCATCTAGGGAGTCTGTGGTGCCCACTGGCTGGGTCCCCTTGTGCAGGTCCTATCTATCCTCAGCAGACTTAGCCCTCGGGATCACAGTGAGTATCTTCTGTTTCTGTTTACACTCTTAAAGGTACAAACGGCCTGAGGCCAGCTTTATCTTACTTCCCCTCCATCCCTCTCCAGCAGCTAACCCTGCTCATGCCCCATTAAACACGGCTGCTAGGTGGGCATGTAGGAAGCAGACAACCCCATTTGCTCCCACTTGCACCTCTTACAGAACTGGTGTCCTGACTCCCAAGGCAGTAGATTTCAGGTGCACCTAAGCAATTCACCTTGGGCTCCTACTACTGGGTACCAAGCAAAAGCCTCCTTGACTTCTTAACCCTCAGTCCTCAGGAGGTACCAGGAGAGTACAGCTTCCCTTCCATACTAGGAGAGATGAGTATGCTTGTCCTAAGGATCCTCAACCCTGGCCCAAATGGTTCCTCCCGTGCCTTGGAGCTTTTCTGTACCCAGAACCCCAGGTCCTTACCTTGGTGGGGATGAGAATGGGCAGAGGCAGCAGGAAAATGGGCAGGAAGAACACAAACAGGTAGGAGCGATAGGCCCAGAGGCCCTGCCAGCAGGTGGCCATGGTGTGAAGGACTACCGGAGTCACTGTCTCAGGGAACCAGGGAACTGAAGGGCTGGTGGAAGCAGTAGGCGGTGCGGCAGGCTTATATAAAGCTGGTGGAGTGTTAACCATTGACCCACCCTGGCAATCAATGTTTTTAGAGTCAAGGGGTGAGAGTAAGGAGGAGGAAACTGCCGGAAGTATAAAGATCAGGAAGACTTTATAAAGAAAGGGAGGAGGGTGAGATTAAGGAGTAAAAACTTAAGGTTCTTTCAAGAAGGTTAGCCCAGAGTTAACTCCTTCTTTGCATGGAGGCTGCTAAGGGCTGCTGCGGGAAGAGGTGGAGAAGGAAGGGGGCCTGGGAAGCCCTACAACTGGCCTCCGTAGGGCAAGACCCCATGCCATCTCCCCATCTCATCTTCCCCTCCCTCCTTTTGTTCCCCACAGCCAGGTTCTCCTGTTTACACAAGTCCCTGGGTGGGGCAGCCACCTTCATGGGCCCTGCCCTCCAGGTGTTTCCAGTCTAAGATTGTGGATAGCATGGAGCAAGCTCTCCTCTTTCTTCCAGGTGTCCAGGAAACTGCAAAGCCACCAGTCCTATCTCTTACTCACTTTGTGACCTGATCCACTGACTGAACTGGTCAGGATAGCCACTTTCTCGTTCTGCTGTAATATTTTCCAATCATGAGGCTCAAATGAAACAACCTATGATATATTAAGCCCTGATGTGTGGTAGGTATGTAACAAAGGTTAGTTAGTGTTTTTTTGTTTTTTGTTTATTTTAGGTTCTTTCTAAACTGCCATAGAAGACCAGCAAAGATTGTCACATATTTTAGAAATAATCTCTCCATTTATTCACCATCCATCCATCCATCCACCCTCCCAGCAAAGAAGTACATTTGGCATTAATTATATATTCAGCCTTGTGCTAAAGATGCAGAGATTAAAATGTTGATGGTAATAGTTAATGTTTGTTCAGTATTTAGTGCAAGCGGATTAGTGTACCATTGCATTTATTCAGTACAAGCACACCATGAGTTAGGTGTTACTATTCCATTTGATAGATGGGAAAACTGAGGTACTAAGACACAGAGCCAACCAGAATTCAAACACAGTCATGTGTTGTTTAATATTGGGATATGTTTGGAGAAATGAATTGTTAGGCGATTTTGTCATTGTGCAGACATCATAGGGTGCCCTTACACAAACCTAGATGGTATAGCCTACTACATGCTTAGGATATATGGTAAACTCTACAGCTCCTAGGCTACAATAAACCTGTATAGCATGTTACTGTACTGAATACTGTAGGCAATTGTAATGATCTTATGATCTACAATCTTATGATGGTTCTGACATCACTATGTGAGAGGAGATTTTTCAGCTCCATTATAAACTGTAGGACCAATGTCATATGTGCCATCTGTCATTGTTGGAAATGTCATTAAGCAGTGCATGACTGTATGCTTTATGCGTGCCCTAGGAAGATCCAAACCAGTACAGGAGCTCCAGGTGAAAGGAGAATATTAGGAGCATTGAGCAAGGGCTCCTGTAGAAGGTGACAATTAAGCTAAGTCTTGAAAGTTGAGTCTAATTTGGCCACAAGGTGAGAAAGGAAGGATCACAGGAAGAGTCAGATAAGGCCTGGAGAATGGTGTGTGTATGTATGTGCGTGTGATAGATGGGCCAGTTGTGGATTGGAAGCAATTGCTGGTTGTTTGTCTAGCCAGAGCCTCTGTTCCTAGGTACCCTACACCCTGCCTACCCGCTATTGCACATGGTAGAAGCTCAATCTGTATTTCTGCTGATTTTCGAAGTGTGATGATCTATCTGTGTGTGCCAGGAGAAGAAGACAGAGGATTAGGGAGAATGCTTCAGGAAGTAAACACAGCCTAGGGAAAGATGTGGAAGTGTGGTGAAGTTTAGAGAACAGGAGGTTCTGTGTGGTTGAAATATGAGTTTATGGGGGACAGGATTGAGAGCTGATAACCACATTTCCAGGGTGTACAATAGCATGACCAGGGCTGTTATGCCAGTGAAATACCCCAAGAGCCAGTGAGGTCTCTGTGAGAGAGACACCAGATGCCTTCTGCAGGGTGTGCAGAGTGCTATAGATGGATCCAGGTGGCAGGACTCCTGGAACCGGGCTGGATGGGAAGCTGTAGTAAGACAGAACAGACTGGCCACCGCCATGTGCCCATTTAGGCTATAGCCTCTTCACTCCTATGTAGCCAACTTACCACCTGATCCAAGTGAGGTAAGAAAAAGTCAGGAAGCCCAGGGATAGACAAAGGGTTTCAGATACCCAAGACAATATCCCAGTTCTCTCCCATGGCTTGAGGCTCTGGATGAGCTACAGGGGAGCAGAACTGGGCCTCCCCCAGAGGAACAACATCCGCATTGCAGTTTACTCAATTCTACACTAACCCTGTGATTAGAACAGTGAAGTTACTTGCCCAGGGTCACACAGCTTGAGAGTAACTGAGAGAAAACCCAGATTCATATCCAAGACTGCCATGTTCTTTGCCTAGCCCTCCATGCATTAGGCCTCTGTAATGGCACTAGGACAAAACCCAGAGTTTCTACATTAGATGGCTACTCTTTTATTGAGACAAACTTAGCTTTGTTTTTACATCCCCCTTCAAATCATAGATTCTTGAGACCCTTGCAGACTCTCTTTTGAGGACCAATACTGGAAGACTGTTACATCCCCAGCAGCCAGGCCCCATCAATGATTAATTCACATCAGAGGTAGTGTCCTGAGGCCAGCAGGAAGTGCAGTGCATCAAAAGAACTTTCCTCAGGTTCCCTGGTGGTGTAGTGACTAGGCTTTGGCACTCTCAATGCTACAGCCTGGGTTCGATTCCCAGTCAGGGACCCACTAAACAACAACAACAACAACAACAACAACAACAACAACAACAAACTTTCCCCTTACTAGGCAGCAACATACAGGGCCTCACTCTGCTAGATCTTGTTCAGTTCTCCAGTTTGTCCCACCTCATTTCCTTCAATTAACTCTGCTAATAGCTGTTTTTAATTTTTTTTTTCATGGCTTTTATTGGACTGTGAGCAATTGGTGACAGGTGCTGAGGTTGTCCAGTCTTTCTTGGGGACTTCCCTTTTACAAGTTTTTGCCCTATCTCAGGGTGGAGTCATACCAGAAAATACCTACCTTGTACTCTGACCATTTAACCTCCTGGAGAGGGCCACCTGAGAATAGTTGAGAAGGTCCTAGTGGGAGACTAGATGGTCCCTGGTTTGCAAGAACTGGTTTATCCTCAGAAATAGGTGGCAGATAATCTGGAGATAGAGCTAGGGCTATGGCCCAAAGGTGGTTTTTAGGAAGTTCAGACCTGGATGTATGGGCCAGGCATTTTGACAGAAGTCCGAAAGCAAGCAGGGTTGAGCATGTTGGGCCCAAGTGGTCTTGGGAAGATGAGATGGCTAGACATAGCAGGGAGCACCAGGAATAATATACAAGACCTGAGACTGCCCCGCATGGAGGAGAGAAGACAGGGCATGAGAATGGCCATCAAATCTTGATTGAAGAAGAGGGCAGGAATGTTCTCATGCACAAAGAGAGGACCAGGGGCTAGGAAGGTGCACTAGGGCTGTTTTCAAAGACGCCTTGCTCCCACCCCACAATGAAAGGTGAAAGGTGATGCATTCCCTGGCACCTGAAGTGTCCTTCTTGGGTGGCTAGCTTGCTCTGAGACAGTAGAGAGAGATGGAGGGGGTCCCACGTGCAGTAGGAGGGTGGGCATCTTGCTAACAGTTTTGAGAAATCTGGACCTAGAATCTGACTCCGGGGTTCCTGGCTGCTCCCCTTGTCTTCCATTGCCTCTCCGACTGGGTCCGCTCATTTTGTCTTGTGCACGATCATACCAACCTTCAGCACTTTGCAAGGTACTCAAAGGGTGTTTAAATGACCCTACAAGATCCTCTCTTTGCCTTTCTTTTTTGCCTCAACTTTCACTATTCCTTCCTGGACCCAGCATTTTCAGATCCTCATCTGGTCCTGGCAAATCTCCAGGAGGTGCCCATGCTCTTGATTCTCCTTGCTATAGTCTCTCTGCCTCCCTCTCCCCACTTGACTGGTTAAGTCTTATTTATTTTTCAAATCTCAGCCTAAAACTGAACTTCCTTCATGAGCTCTCATCACTAACTGAATCAAGTATCCTGCTAGGTGGCCTAGATGACACCTATCACAGCATATATCCCACTGAATTTCATTCTTCTGATAACATGCCTCTATCCCCCACCAGACTATGAATTCCATGGGGACACAGTCTGTCTGTATGACTGTCTATATACACCTCTTGAGCTGATACCCAACCAATATGTGTTGAAGAAATGGATGAATGGGTGAGTGGGTGGGGTGATGGGTTGCCCTTGTGATGATAATTTATAAAGTTCATGCCAGAGAGCTCAGCCCTATTTCCAGCATGTTTTAGAGCTGGTTTCTGGATCTTCAGAAAGGACAGATGGGGGCCATTGGTCAGGCAACAAGGCAAAGAAGTGAATAGTTTTTCACCACCATCAAGACTGTGGAGAGGAGATAGGGAATAACCATTCTAGAGCTGGCCCTGCCCATCTGCTCCAGCTGCTGGAGGTTATACATGGATCCAGAGAGTGCTCTGATACTAAAAAGGACTTCAGGCTCATTTAGATACAATCAGCCCAAGAACCTCTTCCCTCCATTACTAAGCAGCAAATACATCTCATCTTCTTCCAAGTCTTCATGCTTAGCTTTTTAAAAAATTGTGATAAAATACACATATGAAGTCTGACAATTACATTAACAAACTCATCCTAGAAAAAGTGCCACATACCTCACTATGAATATCATCACTATGGTCACTGTGGAAGTACTCCCCTTGGCAAGCTATGCACTGACACCAGTACCTAGTCCATCCTTCAAAGCAATTTTGGAACTCTTTCTGGAATGGCCATCAGAGCTGTCATCGTATTATCCTTGATATCCTGAATTTCGTCAAAATGTCTTCCTTTCAATATTTCCTTTATCTTTAGGTAAAGAAAAGTCATTGGGGGGCCAGATCAAGTGAGTTGGGAAGGTGTTCCAATACCATAATTTGTTTACTGGCTAAAAACTCCCTCACAGCCAGTGCCATATGAGCTGGTGCATTGTTGTGATGCAAGAGCCATGAATTGTTGGCAAAAAGTTCAGGTCATTCCAGTCTAACTTTCATGCAGCCTTTTCAGCACTTCCAAATAGTAAACTTGGTTAACAGTTTGTCCAGTTGGTACAAAATCATAATGAACAATCCCTGTGATATCAAAAAAGATTCACAACATTGTTTTGACTTTTGATTTGGACTGATGGAACTATTTTTGGTCATGGACAATTGGCTGACTTCCATTGTACATTTTGACACTTTGTTTCAGGGTCATATTGGTACACCCATGTTTCATCATCAATGATAACATGGCCCAAAGCAGCCTCTTACTGGGTCTTGGCAAACTTTGACTCTCCTTTGCTTTTGTTCATCAGTGAGCTCCTTCAGGACCATTTTTGCACACACCTTTCTCATGCCAAGATTTTCAGTTAAGATTTTCCTGTTTCTCTATCGATGTTTACTTGGTTTGCTATGCTTCTCAGTCAGCCAACAATTTTCTTGCACAATTCGACAAATTTTTGCAATGTTTTCATCAGTTCTACTTGTTATAGGCTGCCCTGACCTCTTGTCATCAGTGACAATTTCCCCTCAGAAAATTATTTAATGCATTTGTACACTGCCATTTTCTTCATGGCATTATCCCCATACACTTGGATTAACATGTCCCTGATTTCACTTCCATTTTTATCAAGTTTAACATGAAATTTAATGTTTGTTCATTGCTCTAATTCAAGCTCCGACATTCTTGTGACAACATCCAAAAACACATAACAACAATAATGAACACCACTCAGAACAACGCCACCACACATCGACACGAACACAGCTGTGAGACATAGACAAACCAAGGTTATGAAACCTTATCGAGTTGTTTGTACAGTGCTGCCAACGTAAGCACATGGTAGCAAGTTCGCGAACTTAATTGTCAGAGCTCCTAACATAAAATTCATCATCTTTACCATTTTTAAGTGTACAGTTCAGTAGTGTTAGTTATAATCTCATTGTTTTGCAACCAATCTCCAGAACTTTTCCATCTTGCAAAAATCAAACTCTTGGGAGTTCCTTGGTGGTGTAGTGGCTAAGGCTTTGGCGCTCTCAATGCTGTGGCCTGGGTTCGATTCCCAGCCAGGGAACTACCCACACACACACACACACACACAAAAGAAACTCCAATATCCATTGAACAATAACTCCCCATCTCCCCCCCCCCTCTAGTTCTCAGCAACCACCATTCTTTCTGTTTCTGTGTGTTGACTACTTTAACTACCTCATATAAGGGGAATCATATAGTATTTTCTTTTTTTGACAGATTTATTTCATTTAGCATGATAACCTCAAGGTTCATCCATGTTATAGCATGTGTTGGAATTCCCTTCCTTTTTAAAGCTGAATAGTATTCCATGTATGTATATACAACATTTTGCTTATCCATTCATCTGTCGAGAGACATTTAAGTTTCTTCTATCTTTTTGTCATTATTACTAGTGCTGCTATGAACATGGGTGTGCAAATATCGCTTTGAGACCCTGCTTTCCAGTCTTTTGGATAGATACTCAGAAGTGGGATTGGTGGAGCAAATGATAATTCTATTTTTAGTTTTTTTTGTGCACTTTCCATACTGTTTTCTATGGTAGTTACACCATTTTACATTCCCACCAACACTGTACAAGGGTTCCAATTTCCTCACATCCTCACTGACACTTGTTATTATATACATATATATATATTCTCTTATTATATATTTTTATATAATACACGTATAATATTTTATTTATTTATTCATAAACAGCCACCCTACTGGGTATGAAGTGATATCTCACTGTGGTTTTAATTTCCCCTAGTTGAGCAACTTTTCATATGCTTATTGACCATTTGTCTGTCTTTTTGGAGAAATGTCTATTGAAGTCCTCTGACCAATTTAAAATCAAGTGTTGTTGTTGTTGAATTGTAGGAGTCCTTTATATATACTGGATATTAACCCTTTCAGACATGATTGGCAAATATTTTTCTCTCATTCCACAGCTTGCCTGTTCACTCTGTTGTGTCCTTAAATAGATATACCAGCTCTTTTGAGGCCTTTCTGCTTTCTCATTTGAACTTTTCTTTGAAGTTTATTTTAACCTAATTTCACCTATCTCAATATTGTTGGGAGGCCACAGATATGGAAGGAGATGGGATTAATATTAGTTTCTAATCTTTGGGCCACTGAGCCTGATCCCATTCATTCATTATCCATCTGTATATTCATTCATTAATTTAGTCATTCATTCAGCAAACACAGAGGAGCCTGGCAAACTTTTAGAATTGTTAAAGAGAAAACCATATGCCCAAAATATTATCACTTGTGCTAAAGCTAATGATATCAAACCTAGATTTAATACCTGATCTATTTGCTGTTTCAACCTCTTCCAGAAATGTAATCTTAATCAACCTGTCTGGAATTTTCTGGTCAACACTAATGAAGTAATCTGTCACAGGAGCCCTCTCCATCACCGCCCCCCTTCCCAAAGGAAAAATAAGCAATTTGCATGATAAAAACATTTGCTATTTTCTTCTTTCCAAAAGACATGTGGTCTAAATAGAATTCTTTCTTTTCTTTGTTAATACTCCCTTGCCCTACCCTTCTTATAAGAACCTTCTATTTTGCACAAACTACATGGCTGTTGCCCGATTCATGAATCCTTTAAGAAAGCCAATTATACTTTACTCCATTGAATTTTGTTCTTTAACAGATCTGGTGGCAGTATTGAGACTGAAGCACACTTATGACAACATTTGGGAATAAGAAACACAGGCATGGTGTCTGTGAACACCATTTTGAGTTCACTATCTTCCTCCTCATGCCTGAGGGTTGCTGCTAAGCTCTACTCTCTCTAGTGTTCAAGCGACCAATTTATTGGCTTGCCCTGACAAGACAGGTAAGCTTGAGCTGGCAGATGGTTCTGCTCAGAGCAAGCCTTGCAGATCACAGTTCCCTAGGTAGAAAACCCCAGCCTTTAGCGGTATCCCTGGATTCTGTGTTGGGAACTGCTGCCTGTTTAATCAGCACTTCCACATTTGTTTGGAATCAGCCTCTAGATTCCACATTGAGAACTGTTGGTGGTGGCTGCAAGTCTCCATTTATTTTGGAATCAGTCTGCAATCCCCATGCCTTGGAGTTTTCTGGTTCAATCCTTTTCCCAATGGGATCGTTTGTGGTTACCGGCAGCAGTTGGACTGGGTCCAACTTAAGAACTGAACTGTGTTCAGTTTAAGAACTGGAATGGGTCCAGGATCAGACTGGGTGTGATTTGAGCCATACTGGGTCCAGCAGGAGACCTCGGGTGAATATGAAGAAACGGGATCCTTTATATCCAAAGAACTGAGTGTACCACCTCATAGATATCTGCTTATTTTATATTTAAGAACTATGGTCATGAAAACTGAAGATATTTGCAAAAAAGGAAAAGTCTTGCTAGAGACAGCCTAGTGTTGGCAGTGGCCATTGTGAGGAGTGTTCCAGTTAAAATCATTTAAACACTGTACTAGGAAGTAAAGGCTCCCAAGTTGAGCAATCAGAATGAGATACTTATTTCAGTTGGCATGCAGATGTTTACAAAAGCCTACACGATTCCAAAGTAGTTTTATTAAAAGACTCATTACAAAAAGCTAATGAAAGATTGAAGATTCAAAAGATACTTAAGATAAAAGATAATGGGATGGACACTGCTCCCTTCCCCTTATTTTTTCACCTGAGTTCCCACATTTTACTAATTCTGTTTGAACTGCTTTCCCACTCTGAAGAGACTATTAGACAGTTACTGTTTTTAAAAAAACTACTCAAGGTTGCAGATGAACACCTTCAGGTATTCCTTACCCTTTGGTCAAAAATTAAACTAAGGACTGTAAAGAACTTCCTAAACCTAAGGAGGAACCCCAGAAGTTTTTAAAAGAATTTATTAAATTTCTAGATCAAGCTGGTCCAACCCACGTGCGGCCCAGGACAGCTTTGAATGTGGCCAACACAAATTTGTAAACTTTCTTAAAACATTATGAAAATTATGCATGGACTTTTTTTTTTTTTTTTTTAGCTCATCAGCTATCATTGGTGTTAGTGTATTTTATGTGTGGCCCAAGACAATTCTTCTTCCATTTTTGAACTTAAGTTTATCTACTTTTGGTTTCCTATTGCAGGAAAAGGAAAGATATCATTGAGTTTTCTTATTAGGAAATATGTTTTATGCCACTGATAAAGATGAACTGGGACTTTAAGGGAATGAATCCAGCTGGGAGGTCTGTGGGCAGAGCTGGGCAGAGCTGGGCTTTTTGAACTGGTCCTAACTTCCTTTTTTTTTTTTTTTTTTTAAAGAGAAGTAAGCCTTTATTTCCTTGTTTCACAAATAAAGCTGGCTGTGCTGGTTGCTTTTTGGGGGATTAGGCAAAGGGACCAAATCCCATATCCTTGTAACATCCTTTTTTAAAACTCTGTAGTTCTAACTTCTTGTCTCCCTGCCTTATAGACCTATCGTCCATCTTGGCACGTGCACACGGTTTGTTGGTCTGCATGTCCTGAGGCTGTCAGCACATTTTTCCTTTTTTTCCCTGATTTATTCCTTTTGTTTTCCCAAATAAGTCCTTTTGGTGACGGACTATTTAGTCAATGTTATTGTCTAGTCGACACCATTCTGAGAAATTTTCTATGAAAATGTGCGTTTCTAGCCATCATAAAAAGGATTTATAAACTTACCAATCCACAGAATGCTAATATAAAAGACAGTTCATAATTATTTACTTCTTAGTTTTCATTAGAAATTGAGGTTTTTAAGGGCTAAAAATGACAACATATGGAATTAAAACTATTAGGAATAATAAACAACTTTGAATGAAAGGAAAGTAGGATGTGCTTTCAGTAAAAGAAGGTATAAGAAATGGGAAAAATGTATAAGAAATGAAAAAATGTATCTTTTTAGAGAAAAGAAAATAATTTCGTCCTAAAGAGAGGTTAAATAGAAAAGAGGAAAAACAGGACATAATCTAAATATAATAGAGATATTAAACTAATTAGGCTCCTTTGGTATAAAAACCCTTGCCATTCCCTTCCCTTCAAAAGACATCCTGGTTGAAAAATAATCCTTTCTTCTCTTTTGTTATTACACTCTTGCCCCACCCTTCCTCCTATAAAAATCCTCCGTTCTGTATAACCTCTTGTAGCACCCTTCTTCTAGATGCTAGATAGGAGGCTGCTCAATTCATGAATCCCCTTAATAAAGTCAATTATTTAGGTTGGTACAAAAGTAATTGTGGTTTTTGCATTGTTGAAATTTGCTGTTTAATGTGGTTATGTTATACATTATTTTAATGAACATTTCTCACTTTGCGTTTTTTTGCTAACGATTTATTACTTATTGTTTATTTTATATTTATTTTAGACTGTGGAATTGATGTTAGACAAAAAGCAAATTTTGAGCGATTTTCTTATTTGAGTTCAAAGTGGCTCATAAAGCAGCAGAGACAACTCACGACATCAACAATGCATTTGGCCCAGGAACTGCTAGCAAACCTACAGTGCAGTGGTGGTTCGAGAAGTTTCATGGAGGAGACGAGAGCCGTGAAGATGAGGAGTGTGGTGGCCGGCCACTGGAAGTTGATAACAACCGACTGAGAGCCATCATTGAAGTTGATTCTCTTACAACTACATGAGGAGTTGCCAAAGAACTCAACATTGACCATTCTACAGTTGTTTGGCATTTGAAGCAAATTGGAAAGATTAAACAGCTTGATAAGTGGGTGCTTCATGAGCTGACCAGAAATAAAAAAAAAATTGCCATTTTGAAGTGTCTTCTCTTATTTTGTGCCACAACAACAAACTATTTCTCAATTGGATTGTGACGTGTGAGGAAAAGTGGATTTTATACAACAACCAGTGATGACCAGCTTAGTGGTTGGACTGAGAAGAAGCTCCAAAGCACTTCCCAAAGCCAAACTTGCACCAAAAAAAAGCCATGGTCACTGTTTGGTGGTCTGCTGCCGGTCTGATCCACTACAGCTTGCTGAATTCTGGTGACACCATTACATCTGAGAAGTGTGCTCAGCAAATTGTTGAGATGCACCAAAAACTGCAATGTCTGCAGTGGCATTGGTCAACAGAAAGGGCCCAGTTCTTCTTCACAACGATGCCTGACCCCATGTCACACAACCAACACTTCAAAAGTTGAACAATTGGGCTACAAAATTTTGTCTCATCCACCATATTCACTTTACCTCTCACCAACTGACTACCTTCTTCAAGCATCTTAACAACTTTTTACAGGGAAAATGTTTGCACAACCAGGATGCAGAAAATGCTTTTCAAGGGAGTTCCCTGGTGGTGCAGTGGCTAGGCTTTGGCACTGTCAATGCTGCGGCCTGGGTTCGATTCCCAGTCAGGGAACTACCACCACCCCACCCCCACCCCCCACACAAAGAAATTAAAAAAAAAAAAAAAAAAAGGAAATGGTTTCCAAGAGTTTGCTGAATCCTGAGGCATGGATTTTTATGCTACAGGAATAAACAAACTTATTTCTCATTGGCAAAAATGTGTTGCTTTTAATAGTTCCTATTTTGATGAATAAAAATGTGTATTTTGCACCAACCTAATAGATCTTCAAATGTACTCAATTGAATTTTGTTCTTTAACAGAATCAAACAGACCTGGGTTTGAATCCTGACTTAGTAAATTCAGTACCTGTGTGACCTAGGACAGAACAATCTCTCTAAAGTTCAGTTCTGTCTCTAAAGAAAAGAAACTGAAAATTTAGCCAGAAGAAAGGACTTGAACCTACAGAACTGTTGGAAGAAGTAGAAACAGTATACAAAGGCCTGGGCAGGCACTCAATAAATGGTAGCCATTGTTATTTCTTGGTAACCAGCACTGAGTGGATGCAGCCCTTCTTCGGGGTTTCTTGAGTCTCAGGATCAAGAAACAAATGCTGTCTTGGGGGTCAGCTTCAGTGTATTTGCCCAAGAGATCCTGATTTGTTGGCAAATCTCAGCAGGACTGCCTGACCAAGCCTCTCCCCATTGTGACAGTGACAAAGTTTCCCTCATTTCATCTGTGCTGACCTTGAAGGCTGGGAGGCAGGGAGTGGGCCCTGCCTGGAAAGGAAGCAAGAAAGCCCAGTGTTTGTAGATAGCAGAGCAGAGCCTTTTGTAAAAGACCTTTCCGCGATGACAGCAGGATTTAATCAGATTAAATCCTGGGTGCAGGAGTGGTGATAAGACTAACAGAGCAGCCGCAGTGTTTGTTTGGATTATGGAACTCTGACTAGGACAGCAACTGGAAGGCTGCCAGGAAGTGGAGGGGGGCCCTTCTCAGTCCCTCCTGGAACAAATAGCCCTTGTCCTGCCAAAACACCTTCTACTCCTCAAGGCCTGGAAGCAGCTTCTAAGGGAATGAGGAGGGAAGAGGGGCTGGGGTTCTGGGCAGTTTCCAATCCAGGTTCTGCCCTTCACCAGCTATGCCACCAGGTCTTGAGTCTCAGTGGCCTCATGTGTGAAATCAGCATGAGAAAAACCTACCAGCAAGGGTTACATGGACACATGGTGCACAGGAGGTCCTGAGGTTGGTTTCCTCTTTTTCCCTTTCCTCATAGGTTTCCGCTTCCTACTCAGCTCTCAAACCTGCACATACATGGGCATGCACCCCTTCTGGCTACACATCCTGCAAACACCCGCTAACACCCCCCGAATGCAGGCTGAATAGAACATGGCCCGTCTTGGTCACATTATACTCAGTACCGGCTATAGTTTTTATAGCACAAACTGTGCGTTTGGGTAGTAACATTCGTCTTCGGCATGTCTTTACTAGACTGAGAGCCTGGGAAGCAGAGTGGAGATCTGATTTGCCCGCCTTGATTGGTAGTTCAATGTGTAACCCAGTGCTCTTCTCTGTTCTGGAAACAGATGTCTGAAAGACAGGCTGACAGATGGACTCACTTGATTCCCTTATCAAGCATCCAGAACTCTCCCTTTACATATTGACCTGCACATATACATATACGGATCTACTTCCTTCTAGAAGACGTCAAACTGGAGCCCCTACCTATTTAATTTGCAGAGCATATGGATTTCTAGGGTGTGTAGGTGGGGGTCCTTGCTCTATATCTGTCCCCAACCTTTACATCCTTCACACTGTAGATATATGCCCTTAAGAGATCAGAAGAAGACATCCTGATAGGTCTGAACACAGAGTTCTGAAATAATAGAGCTGAAAAAGAGGCTGCAGATTATCCAGGCCAATATTCTCAGTTCATGCTGAGAAAACTGAGGCTCAGAGAAGTTAAGAGACTTTCCAAAGGCCACACACATTTGGCACATCTGGAGTACAACATAGGTCTCTACTTCTATTAATTTTACTGCAAGTGTTCAGCCAATATTAAGGAGTTTCCCCCGTGACTTAAGCCCTAGCTAGATATTTTCACATTCATTCTTACATTTAATTTTTACTATACTGCTTGAGGTGGCTATTATTATTGAACAGAGGAACCAATTCAGACCTCAGAAAAGTGAAATGACTGGCCCGAGACTTCATGGCTAGTAAGTGGCTGAGTTAAAACTTGAACTCAGGTCCTTCAACTACCAGCTTAGCATCCTTTCCACCAAGCTTACAGTCTCTCCTCGACAATACTGAAAGTTTGATGGGGGAACTGGAACCCATGCCCAGCTGATTAGAAAGGTCAAGGCTTAGGCTCATTAGAGACATTGTGGGACACAGATAACAGCAAGGGGCTGGAACAATGGCCTTCTGGAAGAATATGACCCTGCTTTGTATAACCTGCAAATCAAGCCTCACAGTCCTTAGAAATGCTGCAGGACAGCTCAGTGTAGTTGAGAGTAGGCAGAGTCCCCTGAATCCCACACCCCCATCCCAGGCCTGGCTTAAGTCTCCTGCTGAACACTTCCTACAATGCAAGCATCATCCACATCCAGCCCTAGGACTAATTTCCTTTGGGCCTCGATTTTCTGATTGCTAATGGGATGATAATGATAATGGTTTATAGGAAGATTATTTTCCTGAAACACCACTTTGTGACGGTCAAGGCTCCATTCAAATACCTTAGTCCCCACATACCTCATAATAACAACAGTTTTGACTTGTTATTAAGATCTACAGCATTCTGGAAATTAGTTATATCTTTACAACATCCTATTTTACAAATAAGAAAACTAAAACACAGAGAAGTGAAGTCAGTTGCCCAAAGTGACACAACTAGTAAATGGCAGAACTGTGATTTAATCGCTGGATCATCCAATTTAAAATCCAGGGCTCTTTCCATGACATCACAACACTCTTATTTGCTACTTAAAGCCCTCCATAACCTGCTTTAACTTCTTTGTCCAATCCCAGCATCATCTACCCACTCACCGGTCCCCTCTATACTTTTCTCATCTCTCTAATGGCCTAAATGTATGAGTATATGCTTATGTTTGGTTGTGTGTGTATTTATATGAGTGTTTGGATACATGTATATATATGTATGTGGGATTTGTGATGTATATATAAGTGTGTGTATGTATGGTATATACTATGGAATATAGTATATACTATGTATTTGTACAGTGTGCGCATAGAATGCATTTATAAGTGTTAGTGTGTATGGTGGGCACATGCATGTGCATATTAGAATGCACATGTCTGCATGTGTATGTTCCAGTGACTGGGGAGACTTGGACAACTATCTCATGAAATAACATTGTACCTAGTGAGAAAGAAAAAAGTTCTGGTAACTGATAGTTGGCCAATAGAGTAACCAATTGTCCCAGGCAAACTGTCCCAGTTTTAGCGCTAAAGTTCTGTATTCTGGATAAGTCCTCAGTCCCCAGGCAAACTGGTCACCTTACAGGAGCCAACAGGCTGTTGTGTTCCCTGCTGAACATAAACAATTTCACAGAAGATCAACATCAGATGAGTTCACTCTGTGACCATGATAGAACCTAACAAAAAATAAGGACACTATACAACTCAAAAATGACCAAACGTCCTTCTCTCCCCACGAACATGAGTGACCAATGCTTCATTGCCAATGACAACTCTAAACCTGCTTTGTTCTTCCTGCCTCCTAAACAAAAATTAAGATGCTTAATCATCAAATTTCCCTTGCTCCTTGACAGTGTTCAACCCAGAACAAAGTCCTGCTTCCTTAAGTACTCTCCAGCACCATCCCAAATGCTATAACAAGCCCATCCTGACTGTCTCTTACTAATAGGCCCCAGTTTCCCATGGTATATGTGTTCCTACTGCAGTGCATTAATAAACTTAACTTTGATTATGGGTGTGTCCCAGTGGTATTAGGGCCTGAGTTTTATCACTGTGAGAGTCTAGCAACATCTCATGTGGGGAGAATGTAAAGATTCATCTTCCATTTGTTCAACAAATATCTACTGAGCACTTACTAAGTGTCAGGCACTGTGCTGGACTGAGAGACTCATTCCTCATCTTTAAGGAGTTTATAGTAGATGAGGGAGATAGACTTACAATGACAAAAATAAATATGCAATTAAAACACATAGTAAGTGCTAGGATACAGATTTAGTGGGTCAGAGGATGTTTAACAGTGTCTAACTAAGCCAGGCCAGTGAAAGAAGTACCCCATTCAAATCTGAATTCCCCAGTCCTTGCCTTGTAGCCTCCTGAAGTGCTTCTTGTGTTATTAAGATTCTACCTGAAGCCCCAGATATATTTGGGGTTGGGGGCACAGAGAGCAAGAAATTTCATTTCTCTTCTCAAGTTTCCTCCCTTAAATTAGTCCTTTGGAGCCCCAGGTAGTAAATCCCATCTTTAGAGAAGTTCCAGGTCCTAGCAACAGCTGGAGATTGGGAAGTGAGCGGGTCTCTGATAAATCCTGCTGGATGGCAGTGTTTATCCAGAGCACCTAGGATCCAAGCACTTTCAACAGTCTATGAAAACACTTGGGAACTGAAATAAACTTACAGTGGGGCCAAATACAAAAATGAAAGTGAAAAATAAAAATTAGCAACTTTATAATTATAAAATGTTTCCCCAATAAGTAAACTGTTAAGGGCAACCCAATTTAATGTGTAAGGTGCATTTATTGTCAATGGACATCTGTAAACTTCCTGCACAGGGCTGGGGAGGAGCCCAGGATTCACTCCCTACAGGTGCTGTGTTTCCCTCCTACATGTACGCCAAGAGCTACCGCAGCGGGGAAGGGTAGATGGGGCGATAAGATCTCTGGGACATGATGTAATCCTATATTTCTGAGTCACTTCATAGAGGCAGTGGCCACTACAGGATTCCATCTAAGGCAGCCTTAGGGTAGGGTGGGGTGGGGTGGGGTGGAAAGGCCAGGGCAGCCTCCCCACCTAACAGCTGTGGAGTGGAGACTTGTCACTGCCATCATGCCAGCCCCAACCAAGACTCCCTGAATAAAAGCATGAATTCTCTCCTGACTATGCACAGACTTGTGCTACCCCTGACTGTAAGCATTTGTGTCTACTAAGTTGTCTTGGGGGTCACATTTTTATAGTCCACTTATAGTCTTCCTTGGTCTGAGCTTATTCTTGATTTTTAGCCTATAACATATATTCTTATAAGCCCTCCAGGTTCTTTTTTAAAACAATGAAGTAAATAAACTCAGGACTTAATCTGTACATAACAAATATTTAAGATTCTTTAAGGCTAAATAAAGAATCTATAAACAAAGTTGACACAATGACCAACTGGGGAGAAAAATATATGGAATACCTATAACAAACACAATTTATTATATATAAAATGTTTAAAACTCCTATAAGTCACTAAAAAAAAAAAAGGCAAATGTCCAGTAGAAAAAAGGATTTGAATAAGCAATTTGCAGAAGAAAGCAAATTACCAATAAACATAGAAAGGTACTGAATTCCAGTGATAGTCAAATAGAAAGTCAAATAAGGCATTATTTGGCCAACAGATTACAAAAATTTTTAAATAACTGGTGAAAGTGGGGAGGAAATGGGCTAATTTTAAGTGAGAGTATAAACTTGTACAACTTTTCTGGAGATGATTTATCAGTAACCACCCCAATTTTCAGATGAGATCGGGCGTGTTCAGGGTGGTATGGCCGTAGATAACCACCCTAATTTTCAGTGCAAATCCTTTTGACTCAGGAATCTTCCTTCTATGAAACATATCCTACAGAACTATTTAAATGCCAAACATTTTTGTTCAAAAACATTCATTGAAATTTTTTTTTTTTTTTTTTCTTTTTGGTATGTGGGTAGCTCCCTGACTGGGAATCGAACCCAGGCCACAGCGCTGACAGCGCCAACGCCGAAGCCTTAAGCCACTACACCATCAGGGAACTCCCAAAACTTTATTTTTAATAGTTAATGATTGCATATTTAAACTATGAAGTAGCTATTTAATGAAATATTATGCAGCTATTAAAAAGAATGACCAATACAAATGGACATGGAAAAATATTTACAATGTACTATTCAATGAACAAAGCAAGATGATTCTATTTTTGTAATTAAAAATAACAACAAAAACTAAAGAGTGTTTATCAGTTAGTGCTCTTAATTGCAGATATAAGATTTTTACTTTAGCTAGTTTTAGCAGAGAATAATTCATTAAAGGCTTTTGATAAATCCCTGGGACAGCCAGAGGTACAGCTTTAAGGCTCTGCCACCATTAAAACTCAAACCAGACCACAGGACTCCTCTAGCAAAGACACCACTGCCACAATTTCTGGGCACAGACATCACAGTTTACATCAACAACACTGAGCAGTAGTTACAAAGACCTCCTTGGTGGCTACTCCTGAGAAGTCAAGTGCCTCTGTGTCCACAATTGCTAAGAGATGGATAACACATAGTCCCTGCTTTCTCATGTTGCTCTCTTTTTAGAGTCTCACACAGCTGTGCCTGAGCTCCAGCAGCAAGAAAACCTGGAAGGCAAATTTTACTCCTCTCTTCGTAAGGTGGACCTCATAATGTGACAAGTCCCCTCCACCCCTCATAGGAAAGCTATTCAAAAGATCCTGGCTCTTTCAAATAGAAAAGATATTTAAAAATACACAAAGTATATACTCCTCCCCTTGAATGCCCAACATCTTCTTTCATACTTAAAATTTCAACATACTCTCCTAACAATTCACAAATGAAAATGAAACTATCCTTTTCCCAAAAGAAGGGCATTTGCAAGCCATGTGACTTACCGCATTCAACTACAAGACAAAGATCTCGAGCTGATGTCCATTATTCCTCTAATTCTGTTATAATCATGTCTTGCTGTTCTACAATATAGACTCAAAAGTTAACCAATAAAAAATATACCACTTACAAAATAGGAAAAATGTATTGAAAACATAAACATAGCCAAGAAGAAAATATGGGCACATACTATAACCCTCATTTATGTGACTGGTCACTAGGTCAGAATTGACATTTATGATTTCCCTCTTCCACAACTCATATCGTGTTTCCTTAGTTCACAGCTGGCATCTCAGCTGGTAAGGTGTGTTCCACCTTACCACAGCTTTATCAGATGTGTTCCAAATCTTTATTTCTAAAGGATCTGAGCCTTTGGTGGTCATGCCCATATGAGGTTGCTAGGGTTTTCCACTAAATTTTACCCTTGTTAGGAACGAGGCCACACAGTAGGAGGTAAGCGGCAGGCGAGTGAGTAAAGTCTCACCTGTATTTACAGCCACTCTCCATCACTCACATTACTGCCTAAGTTCCACCTCCTGCCTGATCAGCAATGACATTAGATTCTCATAGGAGTGCGAACCTTATTGTGAACTGCACATGTGGGGGATCTAGGTTGCGTGCTCCTTATGAGAATCTAATGCCTGATGATCTGAGGTGGAGCTGAGGCAGTGATGCTAGCGCTGGGGAGCAGCTGCAAATACAGATTAACATTAGCAGAGAGGTTTGCTGCACAGAGACCATAATAAGTCACTTGTTTGCAGACTCAAATCAAGTGACAATTAAGCTGCGTGTGGTGGCAGGTTTTAGAGTGGCAAGTGATGTACTTCAATTATATAACTACATCTGTGGCAGGCTTTATGTCAGAATCTGGCACTTACTTTAGTCCGGGCAGATCCCACCCATTAATTTAATTACCACTTTTGTCTGTGCCTCTTTCTCACACTGGGCACATCTCAGTTACAGTTTTGGTAAGCCCACAAGCTGACCCTAGACAAAATTAGTAAAAAACAAATGTCACTAGAGAGCTTCTTTGAAAAGGGGGAAAGACCCAATAATGAGATGGCAGAAGACTCTAAGACTGCCAACAAAAGAAAGTTGTATTTAAAAGAAAATACCAAGAGCCCTACTTAAATTACGGGTTCATTGCAACAGGTGATTCACATTCTCCAAGCCCACTTTGTATAATACGTAGTGACCAGCCATTCAGTGGAGCCATGAAACTTACAAAACTGTTTTGCTCCATGGCAGTAAAAGACAAGTCATTGGAGTTTTTAAAAAGAAAAAATGTGAATACAAAGAACAGAAGCAATTATTGAAGGCCACCACTTCATCAAATGTGTCTGCACTGAGAGCATGATTCTTAGCAGCTAACTGCATTGCTAAAGCTAAGAAGCCCTTTGCTATTGGTGACGAGTTGATCCTGCCTCCTACTAAGGACATCTGTTGTGAACTTTTAGGAGAGGCTATAGTTCAAAAGGTGGTACATGCTCCTCTTATGGCTAGCACCATAACTAGATGAATTGATGAAATAGCAGAGGATATTGAGGCACAATTGTTAGAGAGGTTAGTGAGTCACCGTGGTACGCAATTTGGGTTGATGAGTCTACTGATGTTGACAACAAGGCAACAATACCTGTTTTTGTGCGATATATTTTTCAGGAGGATGTGCGTGAAGATATATTATGTGCACTTTTGTTGCCAGCCAACACACAGCTGCAGAACTAACTATTCAAGTCTTTGAATGAATACATATCAGGAACTGAATTGGTCACTTTGTGCCAGTATATGCATGGATGGAGCAGCTGCCATGACTGGACAGCTTCTGAATGTGAGTCCATGCACTATGTCATCCATAGAGAAATGGTGGCTAGCTGAAAATTGTCACCTGAACTTTACAACATTTTCAGGATGTAATTAAAATTATCAATGATGATAAAATACATACCCTTAATTGTGTCTGTTCATGCAGCTCTGTGAGGAGATGAACGCAGAGCACACACGTCTTCTCTTATACACAGAAGTGAGATGGCTTTCTAAGGTAGATCACTGGCCAGAGTTTTTGAGTTACAAGAGCCCCTCCAGAGATTTCTTTTAGAGAAATAGTCACCACTGGCAGCACACTTCAGTGACAAAGAATGGATCACAAAACTTGCTTACTTGTGTGACATATTCAATCTGCTCAATGAACGCACTCTGTCACTTCAGGTGAGAATGATAACCGTGTTTAAGTTGGCAGATAAAGTAGCTGTATTAAAGCCAAACTGGAATTAAGAGGGTGACAAGTGAACACTGGGATTTTTGGCATGTTCCAAACAGCAGAGATTTTGGAAGAGACTGAGCCAGGGCCTTCTTTCTCCCAGTTGGTGCGTGATCACCTATTGCAGCTTTCAAAAGAGTTGAGCATTACTTCCCAACCACAAAAGACCCCAGAACTGGGAAGGAATGGATCTGTGACCTGTTTGTGAATAAGCCAGGTGAATTGACTTCATCCATGCTAGAAGAGGATCAACTGGTTGAGATTGCAAATGACGGTGGCCTTAAAAGTATGTTTGAGATAACTACAAATGTCTGCATGTTCTGGATTAAAGTCAAGACAGAATATCCTGCAATTGCCACAAAGCACTGAAAAACCTGCTTACCTTTCCAACATTCTGTCTTTATGAAGAGAGGTTTTCTGCAGTGACAGCAACCAAAAGGAGATTACAGAGCAGACTGGACATAAGGAACACACTTTGGGTGTCATTGTTTCCCATGACCCCAAGATAGGACCATCTAGTTGCAGGAGAACAAGCTCAGGGCTCCCACTGGTTCTGCATTATGGTGAGTGGTATAATTATTTCATTATACAGGGCCCAGCAGAAGTAATGTCCAGACTTGGGTTATGATTTTGTAATAATGCCCCTGTTTTATGACCTGGTAATCTATACCAAATCTTTTATTATAAAATCATAAGCATGTATGGTTATGATTTTATTATAAAATCATAACTCAGCCTGGGCATTACTTCTGCCAGACCCTGTACAAGTATATTACAATGTAATAGTAATAGAAATAAAGTGCACAATAAATGTAATGCACTTGAATTATTCCGAAACCCTTTCACCAAACCAAGACCATGGAATAATGGTCTTCCACGAAACCAGTCCCTTGTGCCAAAAGGGTTGGGGGCTGCTGCTCTAGAGTCCAAACAGCCATAGTTCTTCTTGGAATGCAGAATCAATCATCTAAGCCAATATTGTAATCTCATCTTTGGCTTGGTTGTTCAATGGAAGAAAAATCCAAAAAGTCCAAGTAATAGTCTCAGCTTCCATTTCAATGCAGCCATTCTTGTGTTCTAACTTTTTAATTTAAGACAACCTTTTTGTTTTCTAATACAGGCACTTATAGCTATACATTTCCTTGAGGTGACCATGTTGGCTTTATTTCACATGGTTTTTAAAAATCTTTTGAAATTTTTTGATCATCATCAAATAGACCACTACCCAGAATATAGTCTACCTTCATGGATATTTTATGTACATGTGATGAGAATTTATATTTTGCAGTTGCTGCGTGTTGTGTTTTTTATAAATGTCTATTTGGTTAAGTTCATTGTTAGCATTGTTCAAATCATATATACACTTTCTATTCAATTATTGAGAGTCAGTTGTTAAAAACTCAAACTATGGTTGTGGATTTGTTTATTTCTACCTTTAGTTCTTCATATATATTGTCTTCTTCATATATTTTGAATCTGTTAGCAAGTGCAAATATATTTAACATTGTTGTGTCTTCCTGATAGAGTGACCATATTTTCATTATGAAATGTCCCTTATTTCTCGCAATACCCCTTGTCTTAAAGTCTATTTTATCTGATATTAATATAGTCATACCAACTTTCTTATGCTTACTGTTAGCATGTTATATTTTTTCCATCCTTTTACTTTTAACCTGTGTCTTTATATTTAAAGTATATCTCTTGTAGACCACGAATAGTTAGGTCTATTTTTTGCCCAGCCTGTCCATCTCTTGCCTTTTAATTGGAGTGTTTAGTCCATTTGTACTTAAAGTGATAATTGATATGATTGAGTTTAAGTCTACCATGTTATTGTTTTCTGTTTGTTCCTCAATTGCTCTCTTGCCTTTTTGGGTGGATTAATTGAATATATTTTTAGTACTCTATCCATCTCTCTATCCATCCATCAATCTATATTATTTATCTGATACATTTCAAAGTAAGTTGTAGATATCAAAACAGTTCATCTAGCAGTATGATGGTAAATGTTTAACAACTGAATCTCTGAAAAAAAGTTTTGATTTGTAGTTTCCATTGTGTAAATTTTTCTAGCATGTCTGATTTCAAGCTATCACTGTGACACCACTGAACACAGTTGGGAAGAGATACTCAATAGTACTTTTTATATAGAATTTCCACCATATTAATAGATATAACCTCGAGAGCATAGATTATAGTAAAATATCATAACATTAATAAAAATGGATAAGTTTCAAGTTAGCTTTGTTTTTATTTTATTATTTTTCTTTTTTATTGTTAGACTTATTGGGGTGACATCTGTTAGCAAGGATTGCATAGATTTCAGGCATACAATTCTACAGTGCATTGTCAACTTGATGTATAATAAGTTCACCACCTAATGTGACTTCTCTTTCCATCACCTTATATTTAGCTTCCCCCCCTCCTCTCCCACCCCCTCCCCTTTCTCCCCTCCCTATCCTACTCGTCCCCAAATAAACATTAAATTATTGATTGTGTCCATGGGTTATTTGTTTGTTCATTTCTTTTTTTCTTTGCTTTCAGTTTTATATTCCGCATATGAGTGAAATCATGCAGTTCTTTGTTTTTTCTGTCTGGCTTATTTCACTAAGCATGATGATCTTGCCTTTGTTTTTAGTGTTTAATTTTTAACAACGCTGTACTGGATAGCTGGCCCTCTACAAAAAATGTTTGCTGACCCCTTCTGTAGAGTTTCTAGATAGGAAGTATTGAAAGTTTCCTGTTATTTATTTCTGATCTTATTACATTATAGTCAGAGAACATCATCTGTACATTATTGGTTTTGAAAGTATTTCTTTTTTTTGTTTGTTTGTTTGTTTTTGCTTTTTGGTATGTGGGTAGTAGCTCCCTGACTGGGAATCGAACCCAGGCCGCAGCACTGGCAGTGCCAGCGCCGAAGCCTTAAGCCACTACACCATCAGGGAACTCCCTGAAAATATTTCTTAAAATAAACTTTGTTGCTTCATACATTGTACATTCTCAGAAATTACCCATGTAGACCTAGGAAAAATATATATTCTTGAATTTTTTGTATAGTGTTCTAAATACAGTAGACTCTCAGTTAACCATCACCCATGGGGATTGGTAGGTGCTGGATAAATGTAGTTTCTGGTTGCTTAAGAGTTACTATTAAAAATAGACCTAACTAGGGGTGAGGGGGTGAGGGAGAAGGGATAGGAACACAAATTTATGGTGATGGAAAGAGAACTGACTCTGGGTGATGAACACATAATGCAACACATGAAGGATGTAACATAGAATTGTGTACCTGGTACCTAAGTAATTCTTGCTGATCAATGTGACCCCAATAAATTTACCAATAAAAAAAATCTTAAAGGAAAAAAATAGACCTAACTAATACTAAAGCCCTTATTATACCATACCATGCCATAAACTCTGTATTGTCTTGATTTTAATATTGAAATGCAGTAATTAAAAGCAAATAAATACAAATTTAACTTAATATAACACAGTTTTATTATAAAAACAGCTTTGTGAATGCAGTTAAATGGCAGTCAACAAACTTCAACTTAATGAACTTCACTAACATAATTTTTGAAATTTCAAGTAATTGAGACACACATACACACATACACACTTAAAACTGTGACAGTAGGAGTAGAGGGTTTACTGGGTAGACACCACATCAGGATTATCAGGATCTGATGATGTAGCTAGGACAGGATCAGGAGAAGTGAATGTGGATGGTTTTGAATCTACATCAGTAGATGATGCTGTACTAGCAGACTTGCATGCAGCTTGAAAAATGAACAAATATCAGCTTGCTCTACACCTCTCATGCAAAGTCAGGTTTTGCATGATGTGCAACTGCATAACAAGCTGAGAAGCAAAGAGGGGTTGTTTCTCTGCAAAAGCTATTAGTTTCAAATGCTGCAGTAGCTCTCTGTCAGGATACTTTTTCCACTTCGCAGCCATTGTCATCACTCTCCTCTTCCTCTGCAACATTCATTTTTCCATGTTTCACAACAGCTTCTATGATGTCTTCTGTATTAAGTATATGAGTAACTGGAATAGCTTTATCCACAGCAAGCCAGTCATCAAGTTCATCTCAAGATGAATTTATTTCATCATTAGGTGAGTCAACTAATTCACAGATTTCACCAAAAACTCTGTTACTAGACACTGCACTATTGACTGGAAACCCCTCAAAGTCAATGGGGTAGGTGGAGGGTTCCATAGACATCACAGCTGGCCACAACTTTCTCCAACATTTCCACAATGTTTCACTTCTCACAGAATCCCAAGCACAACTAATTGACAGTGTAGATATTAGAGCATCTTTGAGATTATATTTTTTCTGCAAGTTCAGAATTGTCCCATCAAAATTAGTCATTTTTCACATGAAGTCAGGCCTGTAAAAAATTTTTATAATCTGTATCACTCTCTGATCCATTGGTTGGATCAGACTTGTGATGTTGGCTGGAAGATAACATGAAAATATTGCCATTAATGAGCTCTTCTGCAGTAGTTATCCAGAACAGTTATCCACGAGCAACAGAACTATACCATTCTCTGGTATTTCTTTCTTTTGTAAACTTTCTTAAACATTGGGGACAAACAAATAATGAAATCACTTGGTAAAAATTTCTGCATCCATCCAACAGTTACTCGGTGCATTATAATCTACAGGAAGTTTAGTTATACCTTTAAAGAACCTTTGTTTAGCAAATTTGCTGACCATACAAAACTTTATCTTATGATTTTCCAATGCATTTGCACAAACGAACAGAGTTATATACTCTTTAGCTTGAACCCGTGAGCTACCTTCTAATTACTACCAGCCAAAGGAGAATTCAGCAGATACTTCCACATTAATCCAGTCTCCTCTGCATTATAAATCTGCTCTGAGGTCAAGACATTTTCTGCAACCAATTTACTACACACAAAATGAAACTGCAGTCTCAGAATCAGCCAATTTCTGCTCACCTGACAAGTCCAGCTTATGGATACTGTGACAAACCTTGAACTGGGTAAGCCAGCCACTTGAAAACGAACACTGATCTTCAGTGTTTATTTTCTCATGGAATTCTCTCACTTCTTCCTGCAACATGGGTCCAGAAATAAAACCACCCTCAGACCTTTTCAGGGAAAACCATTCATACAGGGCCTGGTCAAATACTTCTATTTTTGGTGTATGAAGAGTATGATGCTTCTCCATACTTTTGTCACTCTTCAAACTTAACATAAAACTCTTTTATCTTCTAAGACTGAACCTTAATGTCATGAAAGGTGGACTGGGCACTGGTATCAGTGTATAGCACCCTAAGGGGAGTACTTCAAAGGTGACTGTTTTTATTTTTTCCTGTCTTCTTTAGGACTGAATTGAATTTACATTAATTTTTATATTATCAAAATAACGTGTCTTAATAATGAGGTATGTAGCACTTTTTCTGGGATGCATTCGTGAAATTAATTGTCTGACCTTGTAGATAGTTGACAAACTGACATTCAATTCCTCCATGAGCACTGCAAGACTCTCACCTTTCTCAAGCCTCTTGCATATTTCCATCTTCTGCTTGAGGGTAAGAACTAGCATTTAAGGTTACTTGGGATCTGTTTTGGCATATTTGGGTTTGGGTGAGAACACAAAATTTGAATAATAATAGATCCCAACTGACTAGTATGTTTACATGTGGTGAATTGGAAAGAGTAGAAGACAAATATACTCTGTGAAGTGTGGGCTTACTCACAGTGTGGCATGCAGCATGCCAAGTTTACACTTCCATTTCTGCTACAAATTGATTTTATTTAAATTTTTATTTAAAGTATTATTTCTTTGATTTTTTTGCCAGTTGCCTGAGAGTCCCAGTAGTTTGAGTTCCAGTTAACGGACAGTCTACTGTATAATGTCCATTAAATCAAGATTGTTCATTGTATTGCTCACATTTTCCATATCTGATTTTTTTGTTTGCTTGATCTATCACTTAACTGAGAAGTGTGTGCTAAAATCGCCTATAATAATGGAGATTTATCTCTGTCGAGTATCCTCATTTGTCTATTTGTCCTTGTAGTTCTGTTAATTTTTGCCTTACATATTTTAAGACTATATTGGATGCATGTGAAGTCCTAGTTGGATCTTCCTGGTGAATTGAAGCTTTTATCATTACATAGTAATTCCCTTTCTCCATAGAAAGGCTTTTGTGTACTAAAGTCTGATTTGTTTGATATATTTATAGCCATACCAGCTTTATTTTGGTTGATGTTCTGTGTTATAGATTTCTCCATCCTTTAATTTCAACATTGAGGTGTTTATGCTTTAGGTTTATCTTTTGCAAATTGTACATAGCTGGGTTTTATTCTTAGTTTTAAAAAAATTCAATCTCATACTTATATCTTTTAACTGATGATTTGAGTCTATATATATATTTACTATGACTATTACATACTTGGAAATGTTCCTGTCATGTTATTTTGTAATTATATTTTTCTTGATTTTTTTAATGCTTTGTTTTTATTTTTTCCTGTCTTCTTTAGGACTCAATGAAATGTATGTGTTAAGTTTTATGTTATCAAAGTATCATATCTTAATAGTGTAGTGTAAACCCTGACAGTTGTTATTTTTGGAATGCAAGTACCTGATTTAACCTTTGGTTGCTGAGGCATCCACTTCAAAGAGGCATCCAGTTCAGGGAAGGCTATCTCTACTAGATAAACAGCCAGGTAGCCACCCTTCTATGTGGCTCCTTTGTTTTAGAGATCTTGGTTGATTTCGATAACTGACCATCTCACCACTTGTTTTTGTTTTTTTCTTTTTCTTTTTTCTCCACCCTTACTCTAAAATCCTGCTTTTATGTTTTAAATTAACCAATAGTGAGCCTGCACAACCCCCAAGCCCCACCTTTGACCCCAATAAAAGAGAACCCCAGGCACATGCACTTTCTCTTTACCTGTGACCTTGCTGTGTGTCCCCAGGTGTGCTGTGCAATTTCCAGGTGCTATAAATAATAAACCTTTATTTTTCCAAAGTTTCCTTATGGTTATTGCTAAGATACATCTTGCAGTGATAATAAGAACCACAAGGGTTGGTCTGGCCAATAACATTGGTTATTAACAGACTGAGACCAGCACAAAACAATTGGCGTAGTTGCAGGATTACAGGATTGCTTGATTGCCCTTTCGATCAACTGAAGGGAATGCCCTTACCTGCAAGTTGCTTACTAACCAACTAACTCAGGTGGATAACACCATCTGGGAAAGGAGCACTGCTTCCTGCAAGTTTCTGTCTCGTTTTCATATATTGCCTGTGTTGTGCATTGCCTCTGGTATCCAACCCAATAGGTCATGGCTTCCGTAATAATCCAACGACCTCCCAAGAGCAGTGTGATGAAGGCCATATGGTCTAATGAGAAGAACAGACCAGTAATTATAAAGTCCTTAATTGAGGATTCATGTGTGTAAGGGTCATTCATGCCTTGAGGTTAAGGAGAGCTAAGGAGCGGGTATTGGATGATGAGGCTATTGTCTCTGCCCAAATAGAGGCTCTGAGCTAAAGGCAGAAAGAAAAGCTTCCAGCAGGTGAGGACAGAAGACCTCTGCTGTAACCACTGAGTCAGTGGGTTGTATCCAGACTACATGTCCTAACCTGAAAGAGTGAAATAGCCTTGCAATCAGAAACCAATGGCACCACCAGAGGGCAAGTTCAACGAAGGCCTGTGGTCTCAGTGTATGACCACTTTACTCACTACTCTCACTCTTCATCCCCTGACCCGATGGGATATTACAGGTCCAATTTCTGGTGTGATGTTACTAAAACATTAATGGGCAAATATAAATATCCTGAACATCTGATGCCAACACCTAAAAACCCTGAGAAAATAGATACACCGATCCTTGGTAAAAGCAAAACTCCATAGAAGCTTCCTGGGCATTGCAGTGCCATGCATACAAACATGCCAAGACTCTGGTATTACACTCCAGATGCCTTTGGGGCTTTCCCAAAGATCCTGTACATATCACAAAAGTGAAGGCACCCTAATCCCAAAGAGGTTTCTTGGGATACCCTGGAAAGGAAATTGGCCATCCACAATGAAGAGGGCTCACAGTGATGTGATCCAAAATTAAGCTTTGATTACCAAGGCATCCACTTCAAAAAGACATCCACTTCGATGATGGCTATCTCAAATAAACATATTGCCCTTAAGTAACTAGTAAAAATAACAATTCTTCTCAAATTAATGTACAGATTTAATACAAACTTTATCAAAATTATAGCAAGAGTTTGTAGGTATACACAGGGTTATTCTAAAATTTATATAGAAAGGCCAATGAACTAGAATACCTAAAAACAATTTTGAAAAGAAAAATAAAGTAGTGGGAAGGAGTCTACCTGATTTTTCAAGAGTTATAATATAGTAATAGTAGCCAAGATGGTGTGGTATTGGCAGAGGGATAGACCCATAGATTGATGGAACAGAAATGAGAATCCAGAAATAAACCCACACAAATATGCTCAATGGAATTTTTATAAAGGAGCCAAAGTAATTCAATGGAGAAAGGATAGCCTTTCAACAAATGGTCCTGGAGCAACTAGATATCCATAAGCAATAAAAGGAACCTCAACCAAAACCTCACATCTTGTACAAAAATTAACTAAAAATGGATCATAGGCTGAGACAAAAAGTGTAAAACTATGAAACTTTTAGAAAAAAAAATTGGGGAGAAAATCTTTGGGATCTTGGGCTAGCCAGAACTCTTTGACTTGACACCAAAAGCACAATCCATACGAGCAAAAATTGCTAAATTAGATTTCATCAAAATGAAAAAATTTGGTCTGTGAAAGATCCTGTTAAGAGGATGAAAGACTAGTTATAGACTGAGAAAAGTATTTGTGAGCCACATATCCAACAAAGGACTAATATCTAGAAAGTATAAATAACTCTTAAAACTCAACATTTAAAAAAAGCTATTTAGAAAATAGGCAAAAGATATGAAGAGAAATCTCATCAAAGAATATACGGGTAGAAAAATAATTGCAGGGGAGTTCCCTGATGGTGTAGTGGCTTAAGGCTTCGGCGTTGGCGCTGTCAGCGCTGCGGCCTGGGTTCGATTCCCAGCCAGGGAGCTACCCACATACCAAAAAGCAAAAAAAAAAAAAAAAAAAAAAAAAAATAATTGCACAAACAGATGTTCAGCATCATTAACCATTAAGAAAATATAAATTAAAACTACAATGAGATATTACTCTACATTGATAAGAATGTCAAAATTTAAAAATGTTGGTGAGGATAAAGAGAAATTGGATGGTTTATACATTGCTGGTGGGAATATGAAATGATACAGCCACCTGGAGAAGTTTGGAAGTTTATTTAAAACTAATGCAATTAACATATAATTTAGCAATTGTTCTCTTGAGCATATATTCCAGAAAAATGAAAACTTACATTCACACAAAAATCCACACATGGATGTTCATTGACAGACTATTTGTAATTGCTCCAAACTGGAAACAATGCAGATGTTCTTCAATGGATGAATGGTTAAACAAACTGTGGTATATCCATATAGTGGAGTACTATTCAGCATTAAAAAGGAATAAACTATTGATAAACAACTTGGATAAATCTCCAGAGAATCAAGCTGAGTGTGTGTGTGGAGCAGGGGATGCCAATCTCTAAAGGTTATATATTGTATGATTAGGGATGGAGAACAGATTACTGGCTATCAGGGGGTTAAGGATGGAAAAGGGGGATGGGACAGAAATGGATGTGGCTATAAAGAGCAACGTGAGGGACCCCTTAGTGATGGAGATGTTCTGCATCTTGACTGGTATCGGTGTCAGTATTCTGATTGTGATATTGTACTATGTTTTTTTAAGATGTTACCACTGGGGAGAACTGCATTAAGCATATATGGGGTCTCTCTGTTTTATTTCTTACAACTGCATGTGAATCTACAGTTATCTTAAAAGGTTTTATTTAAAACTTAAATCCTTTTCTACAGACTCCAAGGGTTTGCATGATAGAAAAGGAAAAGTCATTTCGGGACTTTGTTGTTAATACTATTACATACGTGCGTGCGCACGCGCACACACACACACACACACACACACACACACACACAGAGGATTCCATTGATAAAACATTCTGGTCAATGAATCCTTAATTAATGACCATTTTCAATGAGAATTCCCAACCAAAAAGGCTTAAAGTCTAAGAAGAATGACTCTTTCTTGGTAGGATTTCCAGCACAAGACCAGTTCAGCAGGTGCAACGATTTTGTCAGGAAGCTTTCGAGAACCCCTAAGCCCCACTCATTGTTAGTGGTGTCTCTGCCTCTTGCCAGCTGTGGGGTATCTGGACCTGTCCCATCTGTAAAATGAGTGTGTCCCCAGGTCTCAATAAGTTAATATTGTTAAGTGTTTATTTAATATAGTTAACTTCACCCTCCTCCTTTTCTTCTTTCTTTTAAAGAACGAGGTATACATAGCCTGTGTTCTAGGAATGCCTGATGGGATCTGGAGAAGAAATGTTAGCAGTCAAGTCTAAAGGTGGGTGAGAGGCCTGGCATGACCAAGGAAGCCCAGGAAACGGGGTGTGTTTGCTGAGACCAAAGTCCCCGGTAGGGCACATGCTGTGTTGACAGGCTGACGTTTCAGCAGTGTATGTGTTTCTCCCCAACGTGAAGCCCCACAGAACCAACAGGCTAGTTTCTCAGAGGGTCACTGCCAGTGCGGTGGGACATTTGCAGCATTCTAGGAGAGTCCTGATGTCGTGCAATTCTAATCTTTTCAATGCAGATGACTTGGAATGTGGCCTGCAGGATACAATTGTTCATTTATACCTTTATAGGACTTGTCATTTCATTACATAAATCAACCCATTGAAAAAAGCATCTGTCTTGACAATTTTTTGTTTGGAAAATATGCTTGCTTAATCTTGCTGTGCTTACTTTTAAGGGTGCAAAGCTAGGTCCTTATCTGCAGTTTGGGAACTTCTACTCCGAGACTGGAGAGCTCTGTCATACCAGACATAGCCACCAGGAAGCAAGCAAGAGTAGCTGGGGCAGGGTCTAGAGCAGGCCTGGGCAAACTGTTTCAGGGCAAGGGTTACTTCTTCAAGTGTCGCCATCCACTAGCTATTATTCAGGCCATCACCCCAAAGTTGCTTGGTGGTCCACCGGTGGACCACAATCAATACCTTGCCCAGCCCTGGTCTAGAGAGAAATTCCATTAAGAGAAGAAACCAAGGAGAGAAGGAAGAAAAGTGGCAGCTAAGGCTTCCAGGCATCAGAAAGCAGGAGACCCCAGCAAGCCATGGAGATTGGAACTGTCTTGCTGCTGAAGCCTGTTCCCTGGTGTTAAGGGTAGGATGGTGAGTACTAAGCCCATGCGTACTCCATTAGCCCTAACCTGTCCCTTGGTGGGGTCTGCTCTGAACAGACTGGCGCCATAGTGCTTCACTGTTAGAGCTCTCCAGTCTCAGAGAAGAAGTTCCCAAACTGCAGATAAGGACCTAGCTTTGCACCCTTAAAAGTAAGCACAGCAAGATTAAGCAAGCTTATTTTCCAAACAAAAATTGTCAAGACAGATGCTTTTTTCAATGGGTTGATTTATGTAATGAAATGACAAGTCCTATAAAGGCATAAACAAACAATTGTATCCTGCAAGCTGCCTGCTGCCTGGCTGCCTCAAGGACCACCTGTCACAATGCTTGCTGCTCAGAAGAGAGCCTTGGGTAGACTTTACTGGAGCCTGACCCAAAGTTACCATTTGCACGCTGCACTGAATCTTTTCCATCCTGGCTTCCTTTATCTCTAGAATTTGTCCAAGTTATAACAAAAGGACAGCAGCATGGAGATAATTCACCTTGTGATAACAGCATCTTGCTCTTCCTGCCTCACTGGGTACAGCCTTTGAAGAATCAATGTGCCTCCCTCCTTGCCAAGGGGTGAGCATGTGACTTAGTCAGGCCAACCAGCCTCTGTTTCCTGGGAACCAGTATCTTGAGAGTGATAACACAGAGAAACAGCTGATTTCTCCAGATACCAATATCCTATAAAGTATATCTGGGTTTCTGCTGCCTAGATTCCAGAGCTATCCTGCTTCATCTTCTAATTGTGACCTGGCTGTTTAGCATTCTTTGTATTATGAGTTACCCTTCCAGAGCCTCCAAATTCTTTTTTAAAAGACAACCAGAATTTTTTTTTATTTTCCTTGCTAATAGAGAATGCTAAGTGACACAGATAGGCTGAATCTAACAAGGTAACACCACATGTAAGGGATACTCATATGGGCCTGAAAATGAGTCCAAAACCACCTGTATGTAGGCCAGATGGTGAAAATGGACCAGGCAGGAGCAGAATGTGAGGTGAGAGCTTAGGGATTCTGGAACAACACACCAGGTACCAGCAAGGCAGTGAGAATGCACCTTTTCCCCCAATTATGGCTTCATTAATAAGGCATAGCATTTGGACAAGCCAGGTGATAACTCATGTGGTGTCCTGCAGAATGCTCAGAAAGGCCACTATGGGGAAGAATCTGGAAATCTCATCAAAGAAGAGGTAATTGAAGGAGCAGAGTTGTTCAGCCTGGAGTGAAGAAGGCTATCTTAAAGTATCACTTTTTCAGTCACCTGACAATTATTCCTGGCATATAAGGCACTGCTAGATAAGGCAAGACATATTCTCCTTCAGAGAGCTAGCAGTCTAGTGCCCTGATGGGCTCTGGGACAGTGCATGGTACAGATGGGGAGTGGGATTCCTGGAGGAGGGGATATCTAAGGTAAGTCTAGCAGGATGTGTAGGAAGGAGTTACTCTAGCAAATAGGCAGGTAGGGTAGGCATGCGAGAGATGGCTTCTAGGCAAGAGCAATAGTAGGTGCCAGGACTGTATGTGGAGTAGACGCACTGTCTTGCATGGAGTGGGGGCTGAACGCATAGGAGCTGGCACCAGATCAGAAAGAGCCTCAAATGTCATGTTAAAGAAACCATTGAAGATTTTTAAGTAGAGAAGCAACAAGATGAATTTGCATTTTTAAAAGAACACTGTGGGAAAAGATTTGGAAGCAGAACAAGACTAGAATACGAGCTCTGTCCAGAAAAAAATCCAGCCATTGTCAGTATAAAGAGGAAGCTTTGCCCAGCATCGATGTAACCTGGGAGCCAAGAGAGCGGACTGGAATGCGCATGCGTGAACAAGGAGTACCGGTCAGTGCGGGCGCTAGATGCAGTTGAGTGAAATTGTGGACTGGGGTAGCCGGTGCATTTAAAATGATTGAATGAATAGAGCAATGAATCTGCATCAAATTTTGCATTAAGCTTGACCATTCCTCCTCAGAAACTATTTGGAAGATTCATAAGGCGTTCGGGGATGATGCAGTGAGTGCTGCGCAAATAAAAGTGTGGCACAAGCCTTCAAAGATGGTCGAGAATGTGTTGAAAATGATCCAAGTTCTGGAAGACCCGCAGCAAGCAGAACACCTGACAGTGTGGAACGTGTACGGGCTGCAATCAACAAAGACTGGCAATTGAAGGGGGCTGACGTGTCATTGTCCTATATACAATATCTCTTGTACCTTACATCTCCAACAAGTGCCTCTATTTTTCATATAACATGGCTGCATGCTTTCTGGATAGCCTTTGTATATGAGACAAGTTAGGAGTTAGCTGAAATAATTTAAGAAGGGAAGGGGTCTGGGCTGGTGGAGTAGGAATGAGAACAGGGAAGAAATTTGTGGGAGTATTATTGCGGTAGTAGAATAAGGGGGATGAGAGGGGAAAAATGAGGTCACAGAAGGCCTAATCCACGAGGTGAGACATGTAGTGGTGAGGGTGGCAGCTAACCTTCCAAAAGACCTATCCGGGCCATGGTAACAGAACCCTGGGTCACCCAGTGCCACTTTGTCAGGGCGTCCAGACTGTGCCTGGTTTTCAGAGGCTGCCACATAGTGACCAGATCCAAAGCGACTGCCTCGTGGTTCCAAATACCAATGTGTTAATTCCCAGTAGGGAATCAAGCTTCAAAGAAATCTAGATCTTTGCAGAGGGACCGGACTACCTGGGCCAGTCAACAGGCATCTCTGCCCAGTCATCGAGGGCCCTTTAGGCTAGAAGAGTCATCAAGCGTCACCAGAGGACAGAGGGAGTGAAGGTGTGGGTATGCGGGGAGACTGGAAGGCTGTCATCATGACCGTGAACTGCCTTCTGCCGGGGACTGCTGTCCGTCCACGCATCCACGCTGCCTGTGAAGCGAATTCTCACGACTGCTGGGTTCGGTGCTGCCCACCTGGCGGGGGCGAATGACCAGATTTCATCTCTCCCTTTGGTCTCCATCCTATTTTGGACCATTTATGTCAGGTGACACATTTTCCCACTATAAGCAGTACGTTATTTCTTACATACAAACTGTGGGAGATAAAGATATAAAAGTTGAGAAATGATTTACATGTCACATGGTGGAGTCCATTTCCATGGTGTTTAAATACTATAAAATCCCTATTTGTTACATAAAAGTCTATGGGATTTTTTTTAACAACTCAGTGTTATTATATGTATACATGATTTTGGAGGGAAACATTAAAACATTTGATTTTTCGACAACTCAATGGCATGGAAAAAAAGCTGACACAGGAGGTGATGGAGAATGGAGAGGCTGTTCTAGAACAAAAAAGATTTAAGAGCAGTAATATAACCTTAACATTCATTGTGTAGATTTGTTTGAAGTCTAATTCAAACAATCAGTCATAAAAATACATTTCTGGAAACAGTTATTGATTACCCAGTATTAGATCATGTTAAAGAATTACTAAATTTTAAGGTGTGGTCATAGCATTGTGCTTATGTGAGAAAATATCTATATATTTTAGAAGTGCAAAATATGGGATAGAACATCATAATGTCTGGAATTTTTAAAAAATGCTTTAGTAAAGAATAAAAATAGATGAAAATGTGCCAGGATTTTGATAATTATTGCATCTAAGTGCTGAGTAATGAGGGTTCATTGCACTACTCTATTTTGTGTGTTTGAACATTTTCATAATCACAAAAATAGCTTTTGGAGATGGATCAAACGGCAGTAACAATAAAAATTAAGAGTCTAGGCAATTCCTTATCACCCAATTCTCATTCTCTCATCTTACTTAGGAGATGGGAAATTCATTGTAGTAAATTCTTTTTTTTTGCTTTTTGGTATGTGAGTAGCTCCCTGACTGGGAATTGAACCCAGGCCGCAGCACTGACAGCGCCAGCGCCGAAGCCCTAGGCCACTACACCATCAGGGAACTCCCTGAAGTTGGTTGTAAAGTTGAGAACAAGGGCTTGCTAATGCTGATTTTTCAACAGAGATTTTGGAGATGATTGAGTAGGAGATTGTGATGTGGATAGGTTTTAGTGACTTTTCTTGAAAAATTTCAAGAGGACATCCAATACTAGTTTCTTTGCTTGAGAAAGGACTCTGTAATGAGCTAATTGTCCACCAAAAGGTCTCTAGACCTGGGAAGCAGCAGAGGGCAGGGGTGAGAAGTCTGACTTTGGAAGCAGATGGAAGGCATTCCAGCCCTGCTTCTGACCCTTAATTAGCCACAGAATCTTTGATAGGTTACTCAGCCTCTAAAAGCCTTGGTCTCCCCCTCTGTAAATGGGAATGATAATAACAAATTTGCCAGTCACTTGAGAGTACCAGTTGCTTGAGTTCCAGTTAACAGAGAGTTACCTTACATTTATCCAGCATCTACCAGGCCTCATAGGTGCTGGTACAATGAGAACCTACTGTTCTTAAAAAGAGATTCAAATACACATTTTGAAAACAAGAGGAATTACAGTACACAGGTAAATTGTATACCTGAAAGAAGATTCAGATACACATTCAAAAAGAAAGGGAGTCACAGTATTTGCTCATTGTTGTTAATGTTTTTAGAAGACCTGATGTGTGCTTTTGATTATGTAAAGCTCACTTTCCTCTCTCTGAGAATGTACAAGCCCATGTTTATACATCTGTACCTTGAGGGAGAGGGTCATGGTGAGGAGTGGGGAAAGGAAGGACAGCTACTGGAAGTGGCAAACTACAACTGCAAACATGATCAAGAAATAGGAATCCTGCCAGCAATTCAACTTCTGGGTATATATTTGAAGAAAATGAAAACATTATTTTGAAAGGATATCTGTACCCTTTGTTCACTTGCAGAATTATTTGCAATAAACTAAGACATGGAAACAACTTAAGTGTCCATTGATGGATGAATGGATAAAGAAGATTGTATATACAAGTACACAAATACATACACACATACACACACACACACACACACACACAAATGTTATTTTATTCATTTATTATTTAAAAAAAGGAAAATCCTGCCATTTGAGATAAAATGGATGGACCTTGAGGACAATATGCTAAGTGAAATATGTCAGACAGAGAAAAACAAATACTGTATGATCTCTTTATATGTGGAATCTTATAAAATCAAACTCATAGGAACAGAGAGTAGAATGGTGGTTGTCAAGGGCAGGGGTTGGGGGAAAGGAGGAGATATTGTTCAAAGGGTACAAACTTCCAGTTACAAGATGAACAATTTCTGGGGATGTAATGTACAGCATGGTAACAATAGTCGACTATACCGTACTTATATTCTTGAAAGTTGCTAAGAGTAGGTCTTAAAAGTTCTCACCAAAATAATTGAACCTTGTGTCAATTATTTTGTGTGTGTGTGTGTGTGTGTGTGTGTGTGTGTGTATCTATATAAAATCATTATATTGTAGGCCTTAAACTTATACGGTGTTATATGTCAAATATATCTCAATAAAATTAGGGGGAAAAATTAGGATTTCTACAAGAATCTGATGTTGGTGTTCATCACCTGTGTTTTATTTCATACCAGTGGTCCTAAGGTGATTTATTGTGTGCTCTAGGTGGATGTTTTGATCCTTAATTCATTTTTTTAAAAACAACTCATTTCTTCATGTTTAGGCACAGCCTTGGATACACAGTCCAATCATTTCACAAGTGTTCTTTAAATTTGCCTTTTTCTTCCCTATTGAACATGTCACCCACCCTCAGTGAACACTCACCTGTGATCCAAATCCGTGGATTTCAGTTGCCTGGTGACAGCTCATCATTATCTGAAGTATACAGCCCTGGGGTCAACCAGTGTTTTCTTTTTCCCATTCAGTCTTATAAAATAAGGATGGATGTCAACCATAAGTCAAAATAATGACATGGAAAAGCTAAGAGTGGGGAAGGTACCGTGGGACAGCCGAAGTGTTGGTTCGGCAGGGCTGTGAAGGTGGTCCCCGGTTAGCTAACTGTGACAGGTAACTTAGGAGTGCTGGAGTGTAAGTATGAAAATATCAGTGCGCTGACCATTCAGTGGAACTGCCTGCCTAGATAGGTTAACTCCGTGGAGAATGTGAGGGCACATCTGCTGCTGTCATCCACTTAAGCAGCTAGGGTTGGCTGGAATTCTCTGAATTTCAGACTCAGATATCCTTCTCTGTGATTCCATTGGTTGCTGAGATTAGGCCTGCTTATTCCTATGCTCCTCAGTCCCACCTTTGAGAGAGGAGCCAGTTTCTCCCCATACATATTTTATCTTGCTTATTATATTCCCTAAGGGTGAGCTTATCAAGGGGTAACTTTGCTTCATTCCTCGGTATTAAATGTCCAGTTGATCCTAATATAACTCATTGTGACCCAATTTCTATCTATTCCTTCCCTTATATCACTTGTTAAAGTTTCTGAGGTCCCCAGCACTGACCCTTGATTGCCAACACTTACCTAGACCTTGCTTTAGTGTCCAGTATGCCACCACTCTTGCCTGCAAATTCTGTTCTCTTGGCTTAAACACTCTTTCCTGCTTCTCTTCCTCCTCCCTCTCCTGCCAACCCCACTTCCTTTGCCCATCTGAATTGGTTGTGTTCCTCACTGACTCCTGCTCAGGCTCCTTGTTACTTGTCATCTTTCCACTCCCATGGCTCCAACACACATATGTGGATGACTCCCAGCCCTGCTCTTCCTCCTGAGCTGTGGGGACAGCACCTCAACTCAGTAACAAACAAACTGAACTCTTTAGGGGCATCATCTAGTCCCTGCTGACTTCTTAGTGCATACACTTTCTCCCCATTGCTATGAGGTAGAGCAAAACCAGATTTGACACTAGGATGGCCTTATAGCTGATTTGAATCAACATGATATGGCAGGAAACAGAATGCTTCTCAGACCCTTGGAATAGCAGCTTGGCATAGTATTGCAGTAATTTTATCTGCTTTATGTTCAGAAAGCCTCAGTACAGGCCCTGTGGAAACTTTGGGATCTGATTCCCAGGCAACAGCAGAGCCTAGTAAAGGGGCTGCAAGCTTGACAGCCTACAGGGCCAGGTGCTTTTCTGTAAGTGAAGGTAAATGGCGGGCGAGTAGTAAACTGGAGAACATATGCCCCACCTCAAAACAAGGGACGGTCCCTTCTAGCTTCCACCGGATATAGGCTTGTATCGCCACAATTTCCAGGTTTTTGAGAGAATCCAAAAATTTGAACTATAGAGAACAGAATCTGTAGAGGCTTAGCAGTCAGACAGACTCAAACTCCAATATCAATTCTGCTACTCTGTAGCTGTGTGTCTTTGGGCAAGTCACATAACCTCTCCAATTTCCTCATCTGTAAAATAGGGAATAATAAGTCTTCTCCACTGAGTTGTAATGAGGATAAGAGATCATATTTGCAAAATGGCTAGCACAGAGCAGTTCCCTAAACAAAAGCATATTTGACACATCTATAAATAGTACATGTTTGCGTGGTCAGCATAGGAAAATAGGGTTTATGAGCATCACCAAGGAAAGGGCGAGTGAGCCTGGCTGACAGTGTGACAAGCACTTCACTCCCTAGAGAGCAGTTCTCAGTGGTGGCTTCCCTTGTGCATGGAGAAAATACCCACAAACCATCTTCCTTTCTTGGTGTGGGGAAACTAGAGTAGCTCAGGCGCTCTTGCCCAGCTTCCGCCAGAACGATGAGCACCTTTCCAGGTCGCAGCCATTTTGTTATTTATGTGCCTTATGAGCTTCCTTCTTGGCTACCTGCCACTCTTGTTCTCCTGCCTATATGAGGGGATGGGACTCTCTGGGAGGGAGCTATTGAGAAAGAACCCTTGGGTGTCATTTTGTTTGCTGTTCTGCTTCTGGAATAAAGGCTATGTTTCATTTGCCTGCAGCTCCTAGGTTTTTCTTTGGTCTGCCCGGATCCAGTGCAAATGTCTTTGGCCTCCGTTGTTTGCAATACACTTGGGCTCTAATTCCTGGCTCACCAGCACTTTTCTGATCAGGAATTCCATTGCCCATTTCCCTGGTACTGGGAATGGCAGCCCCAGATGAGCTATGTGGCTATTACAGTCTGTGACCAGACCTTCTGATTTGCACCCCAGTGTCATTTGAGTTTAGGTCTCTAGTGCACTTAGAAAAGCCAGTGCTTCAGACCATGACAGCAAAGGATGTCTTTTAGTTGAGCTCTCCCTCTAGTTCAAGTCTGCTGGCCATTTGTATTTTTTCGTGGGAGAAGTGTTGGTTTAGTTCTTCTGCCCATTTTCAATTGGGTTGTTTGATTTTTTGTTGTTAAATCTTATTAGTTCTTTATATATTTTAGATATTAGACCCTTATCAGATGCGTTATTTGCAAATATTTTCTCCCATTCAGTTGGCTGTCTCTTTATTTTGTTGCTGGTTTCTCTTGCTGTGCAGAAGCTTTTTAGTTTGATATAGTCCCATTTGTTTATTTTTGCTTTTACTTCCCTTGCCTTTGAGGTCAGGTTCATGAAGTCCTCCTTGAGCCCTAGGTCTATAAGTTTAGTACCAATATTTTCTTGTGTACAATTTATTGTTTCAGGTCTTATATGGAGGTCTTTAATCCATTTTGAGTTAATTTGGGTATATGGTGACAGTTCACAGCTCAGATTCATTCTTTTGCATGTGGTTTTCCAATTTTCCCAGCACCATCTACTGAAGAGGCTTTCTTTTCCCCATTGTATATTTTTCACTCCTTTGTTAAAAATTGTCTGTTTATATTATTTGTGGGTTTATTTCTGGGTTTTTGATTCTGTTCCATTGGTCTATGTGTCTGTTTTTCTGCCAATACCAAGCTGAAAGACAGATTTTTATGGTACATTTTAATGATTTACATTTAACAAATTAACACACTTTAACACACACACTATAGTGCTATTTAACTGTGCTATTCATGGGATAATTACATGCATGTGCCTTTCCCACAGTACAGAAAGCCCTTCTCCATTTCCTCCCTCTGTTCTCCTGATAACTCCTTTCATCATCTCATGCTTCAAAATTCAGCTCCTCTACTCTGACTTCTTCTTTGACTTTCTCTTGAGGACACTCTGAACTGATTTATGCTACTGTATACTTTTATTGTAATTTTGGATTTGTAGTTCTGCCTCCAACAAGTGTAAGCTCTTGTCTGTAACCCCAGCTCCTAGGAGTGGGCCTGGCAAGCAGCAGATGCTAAATAAACAGATGGAGGGACAGAGAGATGAAAAGGCTCTATTGAGAACAAAGTGTTTAAACTGAGAGCAAGAGTAGAAGCCCCAAGACAGGAAGTGGTTTGGTGAATCTCCTCTGTGGGGTGTGTGGTTGGGGTGCTGCACCTCCAATTCTGCTCTTCTCTCTAAGGCTCACCTTAGAGATGGTGTCTCTTAGGCCCTCACCTAAGACAACCTCATTTCTTTCTGATGAAATCCCTCCTGACCTTTAAGTTCAGCTCATCAACAACCATCACCTCTGGCTCTTGGACACAATCACACATTTTCTCACTTGATCCTAACAACTACCCCATGGGTAGACATCATTACTTCATTTTTCAAAGACCAGAAATTATTTCATAGATGAGAAAACTGAGGCCAGAAAGGGACTAGGCTGAAGTCTCACAGTGAGTGAATATTATTGCAGTTTCCACTTCAGTGCTGTTAATACCCTTAGTAGTAACCTGAATGCTGCTTTTAGAATTGGCATGTAAGAAGCAACAACTCAAAACAACTCAAAACTCATGGTCTCTCCTCCCTTTCTTTTTTTTTTTTTAATTCATTTTTATTGATAGACTTTTTGGGGTGACATCTGTTAGCAAGATTTACACAGGTTTCAGGCATACAATTCCACAGTGCATTGTCAACTCTCCCTTTCTTTTAATATCTCAATACATGATCAGCAGTTTAGAAGCTCTGGTTGACCACTTGTGGAAAGAAAGCACAGGCTTTGAGTGTAAGCTCTGACAAGACTGTCATTTGGATGAGGAATTCATGTTGCAATCATCTCTCTCACAGAGTTTGTACAGGCAGTCCTCAACAGGCATTACCCAACTTGGTGTGAAGAAACCATTACAGCTTCTAAGCCCTTCTCCAAAGCTTCTCAGCAAAACTTAGTGAGCACATACATATTCCAGAGTTGGACAACACTGTCATTAATGCCAATACTTTTCATTCCTGAACCCATGGCAGACACAACCAATGGATCCAGGCCTCCCTCCTACCAATTCAGAGAAACAGCCCATCACAATGCAGCAATTCAATCAATTGACTGGAAATGGTGCATGCCATCAAACCCACTTAATATTTCATCTTATTGCATGCCAGGCTGTTGCTAAGAGATACAGAGATGAATAACACATTGTCTCTGCCCTGAAGTCTGGAGGCAGGATATAAATAGGAGTTGGGAGGAGACAAACCTGCAAACACATATTTATAACCAGGTTAAATATATGAACACAGTATGTGGAAGCACATATGAGGCAATGACTAATTTTGCCTAGAAGTGTGACACAGAGTTGAGTCTTGAAGGATGAACAGGAGTTGAATAGGCCAAGCAAGATGTGAAGGGTATTCTTGGCAAAGCAACTAATATATGAGGGCTGTCCAGAAAAAAATCCAGCCATTGTCAATACAATGAGAATTGTCACATGGCTGGATGCTCTCCAGACAGCACTTGCATACTAAGGCTTGGGATCCAGGAAGCACCAGAACAGGTGTAAGGAGAAGAAAACCTATATTCAAGAGTGGGAAGGGCCATTTTCCTCTCTCTCTGAACCATAGATATGTCACCTGTAAAAATGTTAATAGTACCTACCTTATAAGGCTGTGGTGAGGACTGAATAAGATAATGCATATAATACCCTCACATAGCGCCATGTTCGATACAACTGGCTCCTACCGGTGTCTCCAGAACACTGAGGGGCATGAAGTTAATCTTTGACAATTAAGTCAGAATAGATGTGAAGTAGAGGAATACCATCAGATTTAAAACATTTTTATATTTTCCATGATAAATATATGTGCTTGCAATAGAAGAGGTGAAAATATATTTAAAAGAAAAAATCTTACCTCACATCCAAACCCAGAGAGAAACTCTTAATATCTTGGTGCAATGTCTTCCAGGCTTTCTTTACTGAGTATAATTCTTTTCTATACCTATAACCACACCATATGAATAAAAAGTCCTCTTTTTTTCCACATAAAAATGAAAAAAGCAGTTTTCTATTTTATTACAATCTTTTTGAATATATCATTTTAATGGCTAGTATTCATTGAATGGATCTATTATAATTTATTCAACTATCTCCCTGCTGTTGGGCAAGTAGGTTGTTTACATTTTTTTTTTTTTTTTTTTTTTTTACTATTGTCGGTAATGTTATGGAGAACATTTTGGCATATAAGGCTTTATTTTTCTTCTGTACTTCAGATTATTTCCTTAGTATAGAGACTCAAAGGAATTAGAGAATTTAAGGGTTTTGATGTAATTTTACCAAACTATTTCCTGAAAAGGTGCATTGACACTCCTCAGCAGTGTTTGTTTGGCACAAGCCTTACCATCTTTGGGCACTCTCATTTAAAATTAAACCTCTATGGGAGTTCCCTGGTGGTGTAGTGGCTAAGGCTTCAACGCTGTCAACGCTGCGGCCTGGGTTCGATTCCCAGTCAGGGAACTACCCACATACTACAAATAAAATAAAATAAAATAAAATTAAATTAAATTAAACCTCTGGTAAAGTGTTGGCCATACAGAACAAAAGCAAAGGCTCAGTATTTTCTTCATCATTCAGAAGTGGGCGAAGAGCTCACATGTATGTCTCATACTCAGTTCTGTATTATGACTTCTCAATGCTTAGTCTTTATCCAGTTTGATAGGTGGGAGAGAGATCTTAAGTTGTTATCAAATATACTTAAAATATTAACTGTGTCATATTTTAAAAAAATGTTTTGTTTGTGGTTTTTAATTCTCGTGGAATTAAACCTACAAATCTTTTCCTTTGCTATTATTGCTTTCCTTAAAGAATTTGAAAGGGTGGGTAGGTGAAGATGTGATCTCTCAGCTTCCTCTAGGTATAGATTCTTGGACTTTGGACTCCACAGGGTAGCTTGTGACACAGGCAATAACATGCTCTCGGGCTCCAGCTGGGAATCCTTTCTCCCTGAGGGGTTCATTTAGTCATTCAACTACCACCTTCAGAGCATTTACCATGTGCCAGGCATTATTCTAGCTGCTGGGGATATGGTAGTGAAGAAAACAAAGCCCCTGCTATCATTTCTAGTAAAGAGAGATGGATAACAAACAGAAAGTTATAATAATGCTGATGGTGATAAATACCATGGAAAAAAATAAACTGAGGTTAGGGAGTGCTGGGAGATAGGGAAGGCTAGTTACTATTATGTATAGAAGGATCAGGTGACATTTTAGCAGAGACCTAAGGGAAGTGAGGGAGCCAATCAGGTAGGTATCTGGGAAAAGAGCATTCCAGTTAGAAGTAACAGCATTTCTGCAAAGACCCTGAGGCAGGGGAGATTGCTGGGCAAGCTGGAGGAGGAGCAAGGAGTCCAGCAGTGGCTAGAGCAGGCGTGTCCAACTTTTTGGCTTTCCTGGGCCACATTGGAAGAATCATCTCGGGCCACTCTAACACAAATGATAGTTGATGAGCTAAAAAAGGTCACAAAAAATAAATCTCAATGTTTTAAGAATTTGTGTTGGGCTGTATTCAAAGCCATCCTGGGCCCTAGTTTGGACAGGCTTGAGCGAGAGCAAAGGAGCAGGAGGGATGGAGCAGAGGAAAGGCTAGAGAAGGCACGTGTTCTTAGGGCCCTCATAATGACTTGGCTTTCACTGAAAGAAATGGAGACCATTGGATGGTTTTGAACAGAGCATTGACCTGATCATAGCTGTTGTAAAGGAGTTAGGAGAGGCATCTAGTCTCGTGGGCACCACAGGCTCCAACTCTGGGATGAGCCACACCCTCTCCCATTCCCAGCTGATGGACCTTGGCCTTAAGTCTCTCAGTCTTAGGTCTTTATCTAGGAAATAATTTTAAGATTTCAGTTGGGTACCCCTCCCTCACTGTAGTTGAACTAACTGGGCTAAGATTTTGTGTAGGTGGTGCAGAGGGGAAGGAGCCAACCCAGGATCTCTTATATTTCATGTAGAATTTCCTATCTCTAGGCAGACCACAGAGTGGCAGTGTTCATGTGAGGTGGGTGGCCCTCATTCAGTCCATCAGGAAAGAGCCAACCATCTACTCATTCTGAGCCTAGAACTCTTTCTGGCTCAGAGAAGGTGGGAGGTTGTCAAAAAGCCAACAACAAGCCCACACACAGTCCTGGTGGCCAAAAATGGAGCCTCCACCAGCCCTGACCCAATTCCTATAGCAGGATAACCCAGTAGCAAAGGGCCACACCCAGAGGCTCCAAGGCCCTCCACTGTTTCCTCTTCCTCCTCTGCCCCTCCAAAGGCACCAGAGCCAGGCCCCAGCCCCAGAAACAAGACTAGTTTCCCAAGAAAAGAAAGAGGGCAGGAGTGGAGCAAGTGACGGCCTATTAGTAACAATAATAGCTATTTTTCTCTTTTAAATAGTCATTACTATGCATTAGATACTGTTTTTTTCACGGCAAGTCTTCGAGCCAGGTTCTATTAGTACTCCCATTTTAAAGATGATGAAACCGAGGCACAGGGAAGTAAATGGTATGTCCAAGATAGTAGCAGAGCCTAGGAAATGGAACGCGGGCAGTAAACAAAGTTCGAGGCTGCACTCCTAACCACTCAGAGTCACGAGCAGAACATCAGCATAGGCATTGGAAATCGTGTGTGTCTCCAGCTAGGCCTTGAAGGCCCCATGTCTTTGTTCCCTCATCTCTAGATTGGGATCATTAATCATGGCGAGCCTACAGGGTTCACGGGAGATAAATGCACGCAGAATTTAGTACAGTGTCCAGCACGCAATGAATAAGTAAATGGTAAGTACTGATATTATCATTTTATGAGTGTTTCTGGGCTTAGGAAGGAGGGCTGCAAGACGGTATTCTTGCACAGCTTGCAGGTGAGGTCACCCTGTGAGCCCTCGCCCGGCCGGGCTAGCCCAGACAGAGGTCCTGGCTCCGCCCTGTCAGACTTTTCAAAGAGGACGCCGCGCGCAGGCGCAGAAAACCCAGCTGGCTACCGGCTCTAACCCTGACGTGCTCGCGTATGGAGAGGCGCGCGAGCCCCATGGGCGAGCCGCGCGTCCACCGTGCCGCTGACGCGCTGTGCCGCGGTCCGGTGGAACCGCTCGTCTTCCTTGCCAACTTCGCCTTGGTCCTGCAGGGCCCGCTCACCACGCAATACCTGTGGCACCGCTTCAGTGCCGACCTCGGCTACAATGGCACCCACGACCGCGGTAGCTGCAGCAACCACAGCGTCAACCCCACCATGCAGGTAGCTGTGGCGGCTGGGAGGAGCGAGGAGCGTGGCGGGAATGGGCCCTGGGCTAGAGCGTGGGGGCAGCTGAGGAAGCAGGGCCCGCGTGAAGATGGGGGGCCGGCAAGGCCGTTATGGATATTGAGTGTTGGGCCTGACTGGGAAGTGCAGCATGGGAGATGTGTAAAGTTCCTCTAGCCTTGAGCATTAACAAAAGGAAGGAAAAGTAAAGGAAAAAGACGTACGTCCATTTCTCATAACTCTCCTTCCATGGCCAGTTTGTGAGAGTTGTACAACAATTTTCTGAGGTTTAGGGGTCCAAAGAAATTTCTCATCCCTGTATCTCCCAGGGTGGTTTTGGGGGCCTGGGGGGGGACTCAGAGAGAGGGAGAGCACCCTAATAAGGCTCATGCCCCCACAGGAAGTGGAGACTCTTACCTCCCACTGGATCCTCTACATGAACTTGGGCGGCTTCCTGGTGGGACTCTTCTCATCCACCCTGCTGGGTGCTTGGAGTGACTGCGTGGGCCGCCGCCCACTGCTGGTACTGGCCTCTTTTGGCCTGTTGCTCCAGGCTCTGGTGTCCATCTTTGTGGTGCAGCTGCAGCTACACGTGGGCTACTTCGTGCTGGGCCGCATCCTTTGTGCCCTTCTTGGTGACTTCAGTGGTCTCCTGGCTGCTAGCTTTGCCTCTGTGGCAGATGTCAGCTCCAGTCACAGCCGAACCATCCGAATGGCCCTGCTGGAAGCATGCATTGGGGTGGCAGGGATGCTGGGGAGCCTCCTTGGGGGCTACTGGCTCCAGGCCCAGGGTTATGCCAACCCCTTCTGGCTGGCCTTGGCCTTGTTGATAGCCATGACTCTCTATGCTGCTTTCTGCTTTGGTGAGACAGTGAAGGAGCCAACACCTGCCCAGCTCTTCACTCTCCAGCACCATCGATCCATTGTCCAGCTCTACATGGCTCCGGCCCCAGAGAAGTCAAGGAAGCATTTAGTCCTGTACTCACTGGTCATCTTTATGGTAGTCACTGTGCACTTTGGGGCCCAGGACATCCTGACCATCTATGAGCTGAGCAAACCTCTCTGCTGGGACTCCAAGCTGATTGGCTACGGTTCTGCGGCTGGGCATCTCCAGTACCTCAGCAGCCTGCTGGGCCTGCGGCTTCTGCAATCCTGCCTGGCTGATACCTGGGTAGCCGAGGTTGGCTTGGCCTTTAACATCTTAGGGATGGTGATCTTTGCATTTGCTACCACCACACCCCTTATGTTCACAGGTAATGTGTGTGGACTCAGGGACAATTTGTTCCACAGGCACTGGGTGAAAATTGGGGCCCACCACTTACTGCCCCCAAATATGGTTCATGCCTGTGTCTTTGGACACATCGTTGTGCTTCCAACGTGCACTGGAAGACAGACAACTAAGAAACCTCCTTAAAATGTCATCTTTGTTACACAGAAAATACAGACCTTCAATAGCCAAAGTAATTCATTTACATTATCAATTATGAGTATCGTTAGTAAGATGGAACACCAGACGAGACGAGTATGGCTCATACACTAATTGCTTCACTCCTTGGCCTCCCACAGCCTATATGCATGGTGTTCTTAGACAAAGTCCATGCTTTTAATGCCTTAACACTCACTTCTCTGATAAGAATCACGGGACCTACCTCAAATATCCTTGGTCAGCTTCTTTGGATTTTTAAAAAAGCCAGCTTCTCAGACCACAAATGTTAAATTCCTGCTCTTGTTAGTTCTTCTTCTTCTTCTTCTTCTTTTTTTTGTGGGAGAGGGGCAGCTGGGATTGAGGAAGTTAGAACTTTTTTAAAGGGACAGATTTATTTTGATAAAGCCCTAAACTATGTTGTGTACAGAGTCAGCCATTCAGTAATCACAGACTTATTAACTTGGCTGGACAGTGAGACTGAAAGTGACCAGGTACATTTCTCTCCTGCCCACAGTATCTCCTATGGATTCCATGCTGGTCTCAAAGCCCTCGGGGGTACAGAGATGATGAAGACACTGTCATTGCTCTGGGGAGCCTCAGCTGAGTGGGATTTGGAGACCTGACAGTTGAAGGGGCCCTGGGGTGCCTTTATCATATACCCACTTTGGAGGATCCACTCTCCTCTAGGGGTTTGCAGTTTTGCTAAGGAGGCAGTAGTCACACAGGGAGAGAAATGACAATAAAGGAAACGGTATAAGCCTTTGAGTAACTAAATGTAGAGTGAAAAGGAACTCACATTTACTGTGCTTCATGGGTTTTAGCTGATGTATTCATTCCCTAGGGCTGCTGTGACTAATTACCACATATTTGGTGGCTGAACACAGAAATGTATTCTTTCACAGTTCTGGAGGCAAGAAGTCAAGAATCCATATCACTGGACCAAAATCAAGGTGTCAGCAGAGTCACACTCACTTTAGAGGTTCTAGGAGGGAATCTGTCCCTTGCCTCTTCTGGCTTCTGGGGATAGTCACCATTCTTGGCTTCTGGCTGCATTACCCTGATCTCTGCCTCCATGGTCACATTGCCTCCTCCTCCTCTGTGTGCCTTTTCCTCTGTTCTATCTGTGCAAATCTCCCTCTGCTTCCCTCTTAAAAGGAATCATGTGATTGCATTTAGGGCCCAGCCTGATAATCCAGGATAGTCTCCCTATCTCAAGATTCTTACCTGATCACATCAGCAAAGACCCGTTTTCCTTTAAAGTAACACAGGTTCCAGGGAGTAGGACCTAATATCATGGAGGTATGCAGGGTGGGGAGCCATTATTTATCCTCCTATACCCCACAACCATTCTGTGGTAAAGGCCTTGTTATCCTTTTACAGACAGGAGCCAGGCCCAAGGCCACACAGTTAGTAGGTGATGGCATCAGGCTTTGAACTTGGGGCTACCTCCAAAGCCCATGTTGTTTTTTGTGCCCTGCCATCTTTCTGCTGTGTGGATGATGCTTGCTGGAACCTCAAGAGGTCCTCTGACAAGAATGCCATTGGTGGGGAATCAGCATTCATTTATAAAAGAGGTAGCAGGTAGGCCAAGGCTTGAGAAGGGTAGTCTCCATTCCTCCTCAGCCACTGTCTCCCTCACCATCAAGGAAGTTCTAACCTGAGTCCCACCTGCAATATGTGTAGGAGCTCTGCTCCGTCTCTCTTAGGCACCCCTCTCTCTGACCCCATTTTCATAATGATTGTTTCTTTCTCCACAGGGTATGGGCTCCTCTTCCTGTCATTAGTCACCACACCTATCGTCCGGGCCAAGCTCTCTAGGCTGGTGAGCAAGTCAGAGCAGGGTGAGTGTCAGGATCAATCAGCATCTGGTTCTTTATGCTCAGTGTTGCCTAAACAAATTGCCTAGGATAGCAGAGGATCACAGTGCCTTGGATTTTCAGACTGCAGAGTTGGAATTTGCAGTCAGCAGTTTTGTTCTTTGGGGTAACCCGAGAAGATGATTTGCCTCTCCAGACTCCAACTTTTCCATCTATGAAATCGATGCAATGATGTCAGAGTTCCCTGCTTCACTGGGGTCAGAGCATGCAAGCCCAGAGGGAGCAAACAACCTTGTGATGTAGGGGTGTGTGTGTGTGTTTCCCTGACCGGGAATTGAGCCTGGGCCACGGCAGTGAGAGTGATGTAGGTTTCATTGTCCCCAAGTGACGGATGAGAAAGCAGAGGCCCACAGGGTTAAATTGACTCAACCAAGGTCACTCAGAAAGTGGTAGAGCTAGGATGCAAACTCAGGTCTCTTTTTAAGAGCAACAGGTCTTGGGATCTGGGTTGTAATCCTAGCTCTGTCACCCGCTGGCTATGTGATCTTGGGCAGGTCCCTTCCTTGTTCTGGGTCTGTTTCCACATCTATAACATGAATGGTTTGCTCTTGACACATATAGCCCACTATGGGTTCTGTGTCCTCAGAACTCAGGTGCTTTCATTCATTCATTCAATAGCTTTTTTTCTAGTACCTTCACTGTACCCAGAGGTGCCAGGGAAAACAGGGGAAAAGAACAGTCCTTACTAACTGGCTTCCTCCAGGGGTCCAGGCCCTGTTATAGGAGCTTTACATGTAAATTTAATGTTGCTAACAGTCTATGAAATAGGTATCATCTGTATTTCAAGAAGGGGCACGGATACCTAGAAGATAAGTGACCTGTTCACTGGCCACATAGCTAGTAAGTGTTGGACCTGGGAATGAACTGATCTCAAACAGGAGATGATTCTGAAGGAGATAAACCAAAGACCATTTTTCTCAGGCTTTTGCTAGAAGATATCACATGTACTTTTAATACAGACTCCACAGGGTGATATTTGTTTCTTCACAGGTGCTCTCTTTTCTGCTGTGGCCTGTGTGAATGGCGTGGCCATGCTGATGGCCTCTGGCATCTTCAACTCGCTCTACCCAATCACCCTGAACTTCATGAAGGGGTTCCCCTTCCTCCTGGGAGCTGGCCTCCTCTTCATCCCGGCCATTCTGATAGGGTAAACAAGACTCTGACCCATGTACATATGCCCTTTATCCTAAAGGTTTCCTCTTCCTCCTTCTCTTCCTAGTCAGAAATGGCTGCTTCATTTCTGGAACCCTTCCCTTGCTGGTATCTCAGTCCCAGCCTGACTCCTTGCAGATGGCTGACGAATCCTGTGGGAGTCATTTCCCAAGGGCAGGGTAGAGGGGCAGTAGGAGGAGGCTAACATTGCTTCTTGGCAAGACTGTGTTCTCTCCCTGTTGTCTCCCTCCATTCACATTTTACAAATGGAACTATGGTGACAGAAGTGTGTTAAAAGGAAGCCCAGAGAGCTTCCTCGGCTGGTTGCGGCTGGACCACAACCTACCCCACTGACTTCTTCCCGGATAGCCTTAAGAGTCACTTTCTAGAGCCCTCTTCTCTGGACATTGTCTTGTACCTTTAGGATGGGGAGGTACCTATACCAGCCTGTATCACTTCCCCAGTAGTTGAGGGTCCCCCATGTCAAACCTGAACCCTTTCTCTGGTCTCTCATAGGGTGCTGGAAAAGGCTAATCCTCACACTGAATTCCAACAGTTTCCCCAAAGCCCCTGATTTGCCTGGATCAGAGGACAGCGGGCAAGAGGAGCAAAGTGAGCACTAACCAACTGGAAGTACGCATATGGGACCCCACTTACAGCAACACCAGCAACTCCCCTCAAAGACAGTGTTCAACCTGGATAAGGTGGTCAAGCTAGACCAAGGCCCCCACCTCATCGGTAGCTATGTCAGCCTATGACTTGAGGATCTATAATTGTAACCCAGACAGTCTGACTCCAGGGCAGGCAGTGGGGGTCTGTTTATCCTTTATGCCATCAATCACGCAGAACCCTCCAGGGGAGAGGAGAGTTTCCAATGGAGGTGACGTCTCAGTGATCAGCTGAAGCATGAGGGCTGGCATCTCTGCTTTCAACCAGAGCTGCAGAGCTCACAGCGTGCAGTTCATGGAGTGCAGCTACCAGTCACGCCTTATGATAAGTACTTTGAGGGGAGGAATGGTTGTGGGAGTGAAGGGAGAGTGCTACTAACTGGGTGGAATCAACCTCCTGGGTTTAGTCGTGCCAATCATAATAAATAAATAAATAAAGCAGTATAAGCACACTGAAATGAATCTTCTGGCCACCAAGGTATTGGGCTGTGGGGTCCTCTAGAGTCCTGTTTCCAGTCTGCCCACCATAGGTCAGTCAGGCAGCTTCTGGGCTGGGCAGAAGCCCCTGAGCTGCCATGGGATTGGCACTGAGTGTGCCTGACCCAGACCTCATCTGACTGTCCATTCTCTCCTGAGCTGCTGGGCACCAAAGGGATGCCAGGGTGGCATCCAGCCAAGAACAGGCTCAGAGCAGAGCCCTGGTTGCTCTTTCCTGAGGGCCAGAGATTCACTCCCTGAACCTGTGCTGGTCGTCCTGGCTACAACAGCTCATGCCCAATCTGTTTTTGTTATACTCAGCTCTTCAATGCCTTCCATAGCTGGGTGTTTCAGCAGGCCATGTGCTGAGACCATCCCTCATGTATCTATAAGTCAATGGGAACCTGGGGATGGACCTGACTCCCCATACAATCCAGGATCCCCTGCTTCTCAGGGAATGAGGTAGTCATTTTTAGAGTATAAGGAAAGCCAGGACCTGAAGTTGAAAGGCAGAATTGGATTCAGTATTTAGGCACTGTCTTTGATGAGCTCCATAAGCCCCCAAACCCAAATCGCGTGGTACATCAGTCTTCAAACCAGAATTGGCCACAGGGCCTGGCCCCCTACTGCATTGCTATCCTCACTCTCTCTCCTTAGCCCTGCCAGCCAGTTTTCTGGCTGGAAATCATACACGTGAAATGGGGGCGGTCTAGGGCAAACTGGAGTCAGTTGTAGCCCTTGCAGCCTGGGTGTGTTTTCAGATTCTTATCTCGCTGTCTCCCCTCTGTCATTGGGAGGCTAAAGCAAGGAGAGGGCCCTCCACCGACTGTCCCTGCATGAGACAGTGGGGAAGGGAAAAGGCTCTGAGCTGGCCTCAGGCCTGGGCTTTCCTCCAGGCATTGCATCTGACTCGGGTGACCTTGAGCAAGCCCCTCTCTGAAGGGCTAGATCAGTGATGCCCCACATAGACTGATCATGGTTGGACAAGTCAGGACACACTGGATTAGATAATGTCCTGAGATTCTTCCCACCTCATATGTTCTAAAATGAGATGCCTCTTCATGGGCCTGGGGGAAAGATAAATGGGTTGGAGCTGGACTTTTGACCTTGGAGTATCCCTGAGCAGTTCTTGGTCCCTGAGTAGGGATGGGGTGAGGTGCGATAGAGACCTAAATGACTCAGCCCTGACCTGGGGGAGCAGCTACAGCCCAGCCAAGCAGAAAACCCTGGCTCTGCAGACTGGCATCAGAGCAGGCTTTGGGTGAAAGGCTAGTTCTCAGACCTCTGTTTCAGGACCAGCCCTGTGGGGCAAGACCTAGGTGGAAGGTTAAAACCAAGGTACCTGGCTGGGATTTGGGCAGTGTTTGTAATGGCAGAGGAGGCAGTTCCCTGAACACACTGGCCTGACTGAGGGGAGGATCAGCACTTCAGCTGCTCTGGGAGGACTGGGGGCCAGACTCTCATTCCCCAGAGAAACAGGAGGAGGCAGCCATGGAGAGTATACCGAAGAGAAAAAAATGGGCAGGGAACCTCTCTGAATACTATCTGTGGGGGACCTCAGGAGGGAGTGGGACTGGGGACAAAAAAACAGAAAGCTTCCTCTGGAGAATATTCATCATGCTGTATTATTGTCTCTGCTCTGTAAAGGCAGTGTTCAGTCTGCCTCAGTCACCACTGTATCCAGGGCCTGGCGCCAGTGGGCACTCGGGTGACATGAAGGAAGGAGGATCAAGTGCCGTCAAAGCCAGAGTTGGGGCCAGAACCAAACAGTATCTGGTAGGAAGGGGAGTGGAAGGAAGAACTCCCAAGCCTGGAGTGAGACCTCTGACTTCCTGACAATGTGGCTTAAGAGCTAAGAGTGACCTGGCCAGCACCTGAGGTGTGAACCTGCTGTCCTTAGGAGGGAAGAGGCAGGGTGGGATCCAGCTGACCCCATTAGCTGGAGTCAGTTCATTGGAAGGGAGGATACTCCTGGAGGAATGGGCAGAGGGATATTCCTGTTCATTTATTTCTGTATAGACCCTGGGTCAAAAATATCCCCCACTTCTAGCTTCTCTGGGGTGAGTGAGAAGCCATCTGTCTGTGGAGTAGCAGCCTGGCCCTGGGTGCAGCCTCCAGGATGATTCTCAGGAGAGCAGTCCCATCAGCAGTAGACTGAGCACCAGGAGGCCAGGTCTAGGTCCTGGGCTGCCACTCTTAACTTGGGAAATAGCACATCATTCAATTCCTCTGTAAAATGGAGATAATACCAGGTACGGTTGTCTGATGATTACATAGACCAAGTTTGTCCAACCTGTGGCCCACGGGCCCCATGTGGCCCAGGACAGCTTTGAATGTGGCCCAACACCAATTCATAAACTTTCTTAAAACATTACAAAAATTATGTATGAACCTTTTCAAAGCTCACCAGCTATCATTAGTGTTAGTGTGTTTTATGTGTGGCTCAAGACAATTCTTCCAATGTGGCCCAGGGAAGCCAAAAGGTAGACACCCCTGACATGGACATGAATAGGGTACTAAGGAAATGGCAAAGATCTATGAGGGATTTGTGTTTCATAGACTTGCTACTTAAAGTATCATTCCTTAACCACCAGCATTGGCTCACCTGGGAATCAGAAATGTAGAAACTCAGGCCCTACCCCAGGTCTCCAAATTGGAATTTTCACAAAATTTCCAGGTGATTCAAATGCACTCCTCATCCTTCAGGTTCTGCTCAGGCTACTGCTGATACCACGGGTTGCCTCGCCATGAGCAAGTGGTTGGGCAGCCTTGGATGGGTAAAGGGCTGGGAAGCCAGCTGGACCAGGCCAGGCAGGAGTCTGAGGCATAGAAGCGAGGCATGGATAGGGTGGCTAGCTGCCCTTTGAGACATGGCCTCCCCTGCTCAGGCCCAGACCCAAGCCCAAGCAGGGGGCTCCCGTGTACCAGTGAGTGCTTTAAAGCCTGCTGTAGCTGCAAACCAGTCAGAGGAGGATGGCCCCAGGTGTACCTAAGGAAGGCTGGGAGGGGACTGGGACCAGGCCAGGCCAGGCCAGCTAAGGGCACTGAGTGGTTACAGGGCAAGGCCACAGGGTGACAGGAAGTGTGAACACAGGAGCCAGGCACAGTTTAGGAGGAGAGCCATCACTGGACTCATCTCCTGCTGGCCCAGGCCCTTGCTTGGCTGATTGGGTTGGGCATTGCCCTAATTCCCGTCAGAGGCTGCCTGCCTTCCTCCTCCTCAAGTTGGCTAATGTCAGGGCAGGAGAGGAGATAGTGTGCAGCAAATCCTGAATCTTCAGTGTCTCCAGAAATGAGCAGTGAACCTCCCACACCTGAGACAGAGAACCTAGTGGCAGGGCTTGGGGGAAGTCTAACCCTTACCACCTGTAATACTGGCTTCCCTTCCCTTTTCAGATACTGGGAAGCTGGGTTTGTGGTGGCCCATGAAGGTATGGGAGGGGGAGAGCCATTTCCTGAGAAGGCCCTAGGCTGTCTCAGCCCAGGGAGGCCAGTGTGAGGAGTTGCTCCTTCAGGGGAGACAGTGGAAAAGGGGGTCACAGCAAGGCTTGGGAACTAGGGACTAGTTAAGTAGGACCCATGGGTGCAGCACCCTCCAAACTGGTGTCAGATCCCGCAGATGAGTCCCGGGAGGAGCGGCCCTGCAGGAAACGGATGATCTTCTCAATGGTGGCCTCCTGGTACTCGTGGGACCACCTGTGGGCACAGAGGCTGGTGGGTCAGAGGGCAGGGCAGAGGGAGCAGCTGGCTGGGGTGCCTGTGTACCCACCCCTCCTCCTCACTTGATGCCATTGTAGGTGAGCACAGCCTGCATGTCCTCAGGCAGGGCCTGGGGCTCCGGCCACTCGAAGCCATCAATTACAGGTACAATGTTCTTGCCACAGCTCAAAGCAGTCGTGATCTCCTGGAGAAAGAAGGGAGGAGGAGGAAGAGACCTGGGTCAGGGACCCTGGGGCCAGGTAGACACTGGGGGCCAACAACAGCCTGAGGCTGAGCCCAGGGTGGGATGCTGGTCCTGAAGTCTACCTTGACTTCTCCCTCACCCCTTGTATTAAACAAACAAACAAACAAACAAACAAATAGATTTAAAATAAAATAAAATATTTGGTCTTTGTCCCAGGTTCTTGGCACAGGCTCTTAAAACCCTTGGGACCCCTGATGACTGGGGGTAGTAGGGGTTCCTAGATAGCTTTGGGGTGGGGACTGGTTGCCAGAAATTCCAAGCTATGATTAGAGGGTTGGAACTTTTAGCCCCTGCCCCCCTCCTCACACACCCAGGGATGGGAGAGGGGCTAGAGTTCAGTCACCAGCGGCCAATGACTTAATCGTGCCCAGGTAACGAAAACTCCATACAATCCCTAAGGATGGGCTGGGTTAGTAAACACATCTAGGTGCTGGGAGAGTCGCCTGGAGGGCAGAGAAGCTCTGTGCCTCCTGTCTGAGCCTCAACCTCCATCCCTTGCCCTATGCATCTCTTAACTCCTGGATGTTCCTGAATTGTAGCCTTTATAATGAGCCAGGAAGAGTTAAGTGAAGTGTTAGGAATTCCTGAGTTCTGCATATCATTTTAGCAAATTATTGAATCTGGGGTGGGGGGCCATGGGAACCCCTGAATTTGTAGCCAAGTCACACAGAAGTGTGGGTAGCCTGGGAACACAGGATCTTCCATTGTCATCTGAAGTAAGGACCAACTTGTGGCACTGAGCCCTGCAGCCTGTGGAATCTGACACTGCTCTGGGCGTTTAGTATCAGAATTGAATTGAATTGTGAGACACCCAGTTGGTGTTGATGAATCGAAGATCAGTAGTTGGTGTGGGAAAAGACCCACACAATTGGGTGCCGGAAGAAAAGCATCACACCCCTTGCATCGATACTCATCCATCACGAGCCCTGCCAACTGGACTCCTTACTTATTTCTCAGACCCACCACAGCCCATTTTTCTGCACCGCACCCTGCCCTGTCCCACCTCCCTTTATATTCACCCCCACCAGGCCTCTTCTCATCTGCTCTTGCCCCCTCTAATTTATGCTCTTTCTTGTCCTGTCATCCAGCTATTCTTTGTAAAATGCAAATTTGATCATGCCACCTCCTACTTAAAACTCTTCAAGACTTTACCTGGCTCTTAGAATAAAGTTCAAATTCCTTAATGTGGTCTGAAAGTCCATGTTTACACTGTCCTTCCTTCCGGCGGCAAAGACCTGGCAGGCCCTCAGATGTGTGACCCTCCTTCCTGCCCAGGGCCTTGGCACTGCTGTTTCCTCTGTCTAGAACACTGCTCCCTATCCCTTCACTTGGTAATGCCTACTCATTTTTCTGATCTGCACCCAATCAATACTTTCCCAAGGAAGTCCCTCACTTCCCTGACCAGGTCAGATCCCCCTATAATAGGCTCCCATAGACTTTGCAGTATACCCTACAGTTGTAAATTTAAATCAATTAATGAGTAATTTACTTAATATCTGTCTTCACCACCAGACATAAGGTCAAGGATTACGTCTGGTTTTTACTCACTTTGTACCTCAGTATCTCTCACAAAGCCATGCCCACTGTCAGCCCTTGCTAAATACTTAGTGGATGGCTGAATGAGTGAATGAATGCCTGGGACAACACAGCCTAACACTTAGGGGCTGCACTCTGGAATCATCAGATCTGGGTTCACATCAAGTCTGACACAGGCTTTATGACCTGAGGGAAAAACAACAGTCTCTCAACGCCTCTGTTTTCTCGTGTAATTAATAAAAGAGGGTTAGTGATCGTCCCTGTCTTGTAGGGGTGCTGGGGGGCGGGGGGTAAAACAGTGATACCCCATGGCGAGCGGTTAGAGCAGTGCCTAGCACACAGGGCGCGCTTAGTAAGTAACAGATGTTAGTGTTTCCTCGTCTGTAAAGTGTGGGTAATAAACCTACATCACAAGGTTTCTCTCAGGATATCACTATTAATGGATGCTCTGGACAGTGCTTATTGAATGTTTTTTTTTTTCTTTCTTTCAAGGGGGAACTCCAGGGATTGGACTTTCTTGAGTGCAGTTCACTTGTGGTTTTTCCATATTGATTAGCCACTAAATGTGGCTTCAGGGAAAGGAGTTTTAAAACCAGAGGCAATTAAGCACTAAAAACAACCAAGAAGGTATGATGGAGCTTGGGGGACTGGTCCAAGTCAAAGGCTCCCACCGCCCCATGCCTCCTCCCTCCTTGCAGTCTGCTGTGGCAAGGATGTGTGCTAAGACCCTTGTAGAGCAAAGCCTATCTGGGGAAAGAACCTGCGTAACTACAACCTTGGTCAGCTTCTGGGGAACCTCTCCTTAGAAGAAGGAGGCCCAAAAGGGGGAAGGGAGCTTATTCCCAAGTCATACACATGTCCAGCTGAGGAGAGGCCAGGCCTTGACTCAGATCTTCAGATTCCAAGTCCAGGGCTATTTCAGCCAAGCCCTCTGTCTCTCTGCTGAGATTGGATGAATTACGACCCTGCAGCAATTTATTTGGGAACTTTTAGACATTTGCTTCATCCAGAATTACACAGAATCAAGGACAGCATGCCACTCACTACACAGATTTAGAGGCTGGCCAAGAGAGGAAAATGGCTTCTTATGATCACCCAGGTAGTGAAGAGTAAAAACTTGGTCAGAATCAAGTCTTCTGACCTGGTAAACCTAGTGGAGATGTATGGTTTTCCCAGTCATCTCAGCTTCATCACAATCACTCATAAGGTTAATCATTGACTTGATTATTTTATAAACTTTTCAAGAGCCTATGAGGGGGGAACCCCCCAAAATGGAATTTATTTATAAAAAATTGTGTATTTATTCTTACATGTTCAGACTTCAGTCACCTTCAAAGTACTCTCGGTTTGATGCAACACACCTATTGAGGCACTTTTACTACTCAAAACGGTTTTTGAACTTGTCAATTTTGATGCCTTTCAGTGCTTCTGCCAGGCTTTGTTTCACCTCTTCCACATTGGTAAAACATTTCCCTTTGAGGACTTCTTTCATCCAGGGAAACAAAGGTCACTTGGGGCAAGATTGGGTAAATAGAAAAGGGTGGGGCACAGGGGTCATGATGTTTTTGGTCAAAAATTGAACACTCAGAGCGGTGTGGGCAAGTATGTTATCATGCTGCATGTTGTTCATGTAAATCACCCATATGAAATGGGCAAACATGTTGAAAATGTCTCCAAAATTAATTCACTGAAGCTGAATGCAGCCTCTCACAATGCCAGCTGGTACACTGATGCAGATGGGTTCCTAGAACACTCACCTAGTGGGGCAAGCCTGTACAGGGTCCTGCCCTCCAGAGGATAATTCCATGTTTTTTTGGGTCCCTCCTTGTACTTTATATCATGCATGGTTTTAGGCATCATGGATACAGTGTGAATAAGGCAAGGACTGAGCTCTTATGGAGCTCACAGACACTTCTCTCTTTCTGTCAGAAGGCCACCTGTCACCTGCTCTAGACCTTCAGCCATGATTCTCCAGGGTGTCTCTTTGGCCCAGCACCCTCTCCCCAAATCAAGCCCAGTCCTCAGCCCCTAAAGCACAGCCTCTGGAGTTGACCCTCTTCCCCACTGTCAATCTGGACTACACTCTAATGTAAGAGCCTTCTCCCAAAATTCCACTGGCATGGCATCACTGCCCTCGTGGGGTCCCGTTTCCCATTGCTTTAAGCACAGGTCTTCTCCCCGCCTTTAGGCACTCCACAACCTGGTTCCATAGTTCTTATCCAGCTAGTAGTGTGCTTGTCAATGTTTAACTAGCTCTCCAGAAGAAAAAAAACAACAACCAACCAAACAAATAAAACCCTGATTTGTAGTGTTTACCGATGTTCTTACTGTAAATAGTCTCACCATGGCTGACCTTAGGCTACCAACATGACGTCCCTGAGCATGGAGTTGGGGAGAGATGCAGACAATCATTTTTGGTGTCAGCTGAATTTAGCCCTATCCCACCATCTCCCCTCCCACCCCCTCAGATCTGTGCCATGGAACACAGGTCCTGGGAAAGAGCATGGGCTTTAGAGTCAGAGAGATGGAGTTCAAAGCCCAGCTTTTCGATTTCTATGCCAGTGTGGCCATGGGAAAAATAATTTTACTTCTCTGAGCCTCTGTTTCTTCATCTGTGAGATGGAGAAAGCAATACCAGTGATGCATGCAGGTTTTTGGCATCTTTCTCATGCCTATTTTTGTTCTTTGATCTTCCTGTTCCACTGTCTGGGATGCTTTCTCTTCCATTTACCTAAATTCTTAAGATTCTTCTCAAGTTCTGCCTCCATGAAGCCCTCCCTGATTATTCCAGCCCTTAAAGTTTTTTCCCTTCGCCATACTGTTATGGCAAGTAAGAGATTCAACTACGTGGCTTAGCACCGACACCAACTTCTATATGAACTAGTCATTCTGGGCATTTTTGTCTCTTTAGCTGATTTAGGACAAGGGCCCCATTTCAGATGAGTACTGCATCCCTCAGCCTGAGCCCCAGTTCCTACTCACTGATTAATGATTAATAACCCGCAGATATGATATGGTTCCATCCATCCATCCATCCATTCTACAAGTATTTGGTAAGTTTCTACTATGTGTCAGGCACTAAAGATACATGGTGAATTAAGCAGTGGTAGTACTCATAATAATAATAATAATTACATTAATAACAGTAATTGCTACCATTATAGAACAATTACTGTAGAGTCAGGCATTCTGCTAAATACTTCACAAATTTTAGCTCTTTTAATCCTTATTAACAATATTCTACAGAGTTTGATTCTATAATTATCCCACTTTACAGTAATAAACAAGAAGCTCATTGGGATTAAGTAATTAGCCCAAGACCAGAGCCAGGATTTAAACCTGTAGCTTTGTACTCTTAATGATTCCACTGTGCTTACCACTATGCTCTCCTGCCCCTCTTCCCTCACAGAGGTTCTTTTTCAAAGCATTTTTGTACCTCTCTGACTCTTACAATCCTACAAGGTGAATAGGACAGGTAAATTATCCCTATTTTGTAGATGAGAAATGGGTTCAGAGAACCTAGTGACTTGCTAAAGTCCCATTACAGTTTAAGCTGTGACTTCTGACTTCCAGCTGGGCCATGGAGGTTGCTGAGGTATGCAGATGAAAAAGAATAGGAGGAAAACCTTGTCCCTTGTGCCACGGGCCAAGCTGGGACCAGAGGCCAGCACCTACCTTGTGCACCCAATCTTTGCAGTCGTGGTCCTGCATGCACTTGTCCAGTGCCCCAGGTGATAGCACCAGCACAAAGTTTCGGGCACCCATGACACTTTGGATGAGCTTGTCCTCGAATTTGCCCGCTTCCAGCTTCTCCACATCGATGAAGACACTGAAGCCATGCAGCTGCAGATGCACCTTCAGGAGGCTGTGAAGAGGTCCTGTGTCACTGCCCTGGTCTTGCCTCAGGGCGCCAGTTTGCTGGCCTACCTGCTCCTCCTCACCTAGCCAGCTGGGAGCCTGAGTTCCTTCGGTAGCTGATGAAGACATCTGGAATGTCCCCAGTTGGTTTACAGCCAGTGCAGGGCAGCGGGGAGTGTAGCATTTCTGAGGGGGATAAGAGACAGCTTGGTGACAATGGCCCCTCCCCATCAGTCACCACGAGATACATCCAGTGCCAGTCTTCTCAGCCCAGCCCAACCCAGGCAGAGGGGGTTACTCCAAAAAGGGTCACTGAGGTAGAGAGATGGGGTCTACAGGAAGGAAGGCTGCTGCTAACTCTTGCTGAGTCCCTCTCAGGAGGTACGTACTGTATTTTAGGGACACTGAAATGCGCCTCTGGCCCTCCCTATTCTTCAGAGCTCCAGATGACCAGCATAGCCAGGTACCCCCAGGCACTCCAAAGCCAGCACATCCCAAATTCACCCTTGGCCTCTTTCTTCCTAGTTTCCCACCAAAGCCAGAAACCCGGGTGTTAGCCTCAACTTCTGCCTAAGCACTTACTGGGTGCCAGGCACTATTCTTAGTGCTTGGGATCCAGCAGTGAACAAAACAAAACCCTGATTTCATAAGCTGATGTTCAGTGTTCAGTACCAGGCATTGTACTCTGTAGAGTCTTCCTACTAAACATCTGGACACCAGCCCCAAGGCCCTCCTTATGTCCCAGGGCCCCAAATCCCACCTCCTCAGTGGTCTCCCCAAATCCACACTTGTTTAGTCTAATCTGTTTGCACAGCTGCCAGATAGATCTTTCTAAAATGCAAGTCTAAGCAAGTCATTGCCCCCACTTACAAAACACTTATTGCCCTCTACTTCCTACATAAGGGATTTGTTAAGCTATTTCTGCTGTAGGACCTTCCTGTTTTTTAAAAAATGAAACCTTGAGGTTTTCCTGGGAGCTGCAATGTAAAAATGAGAAAAGTTGACTTGACTTGAAGCAAAAGCATGGGGCCAGAGCCCAGTCCTTGCTGAATGAATGGATGAATGATGAGTCCATCTTCCCATAATATTCAAAGTTAGCATTCACAGACAATATCTGTCTATTTATAAAGCAGAAAGACAGAGGTTCAAACCCCAGTTCTTAATGGCTTTTAAGACCCTGGCAAATGTATTTAAATGCTTTAAATCCTTGTAGTTGCAGCATCTTTAAATTTAACACCCTTGATGGAGAAATGTTCTTTATCTTTGGTTGTGATGCTGAAACTACGAGGGGTAATATGCTTACAGGGGTAAGCATATTTTCAAACTCTTCAAACTGGACACTTTTTAAAAGCTAAATTATACCTTTTTATATTCTTTAAAGTTTTAAAAAGTTGACTTAAACTAACACCCACTGCATCAAATGGATGTAGGGATTAATGAGATAATATCTGTTAAAAAGTTAACCTAGGACCTGTCAAATAGTAATTAACAATAAATATTAGCTAAATAGAGAATTAAAATAAATTAGTAAATAAAGAGGGTTGCTAGAGCCCTAGAATCTACTTTGCCTTCAAGAACTCCCCTAAAGCACCTCTAGAATCCATATTTTGTGAACTGTTGGCTAATAGGATAAGCCCCTGCCTTCCCACCTATATCCCATGTGTGAACTTTCCACACTTTGTCTCACCTCCATATTTGCATAAGCTGCTCCCTCTGCCTGGCTGTGCTTCCTGCTGCCACCAGCCCCCCACATCTTTCAAGACCTGGTCAGGCACCCTCTCCTCTCCAAAGCCTAGACCTGCCTTATTCCCACCCTCCTACCCACGTCAGAGCAGAAACTTCTTGAGGGCAAATGCAGCACAGTCATCTCTGCTTTTTCAGAGCCTAGTCTGGCACAGCGTATGTGCTCAATCAATCTACAGTGAGGCTCTGAGGCTCCACCATCATGTGTCTCCCCAGCCCTTCCAGAGCTGGGGCTGGAGCAAGGGCAGAGGCAGGGGTAGGGTCCCACGCGGGCAGGCTGACCTCTGGCGGCCGAGATGATTCGGGTGCGGTGCACACCCAGGCGAATGCCACAGTCCTCCATGAGCTGCTGCTCCGACACGCGATGCAGGAGAGAGCGGTCCAGGCCGCAGCTGACCAGGCCATACGTGTACTGGCGGAAGCGTGGGTCCAGGCTGCCCAGCCAGTCAGCCAGGTTGCTGCGGTCGCACGTAGCGTAGTTGGCGAAGGTCTTGAGCTCGGTGAGCTCCCTAAAGAATCTGCACCTCAGGGAGGAATGAAGACAGTAAGGTCCTGACTCGGGATGTGGGACTGGCTAGTGGCCGAGAGAGTGCTTAGTTAGGCCCAGTGTAGAGCGGGTGGGCAGGAGGCTCCATACCTCTTGCGGGTGATGCCTGATTCCATGCCCAGGTCGATCTGAAGTTCTTCCTCTGTGAGTCGTAAAAGCAGGTCACCATCCACCTGCTGCTCCTGGGGGAGCAGTAAGAGGTAAGGCAGGAGGAAGGCTCCCTTCCTTACTCCCGGACCCCATGCACAAGATGCAATGGGAGGGAACTGGAGACTGGGTAAGGGTTGGCGGATGGGCCCAGATTAGAGCCAAGTGACCCCAAAAGTGTCTGAGTACAGACTTCCCAACCCCAAAAGACACCCACGCTCTGCGGCATGTGGGCCAAGAGGGGACATGGTCGTCATTGTGCAGGGCACCCCTAACAGCAGTGTAGCCCCCTCAGGGATGTGCCAGCTTTGGCCCTAGGGAGGCAGTTCCCCATGGCTCTACCCGGAAACGCTCGCAGTACTGGGAGAAACCAATCTGCTGCAGCCACGTCTGGACCTCGGCCTCCTTCCAGCTGGGCACGCTGGGCAGGATGGGCCGCGGAACTTCCTCGCCCAACAGGCGCAAAGCGCGCTTGGCCAGCGCCGACGTGGTGCCATTGGTAGAGTAGGAAACCAGGCGTTTCAAGCTCTGGATGGCGCCGATGTCACTGAATACCTAGGAAGGGGTGGGGAGAAGGTGTCTTGGAGCCATCAGCTTGCCAGCCACCCCCAAATGTGTCCAGTCTCTCCCTTTGCCTCTTCTCATCGCTGGAAGTCCCACCATCTGCCCTAGTACTGCCTTCATCCAATAAACCACCAAGTCCTCTAGATTCCCTCTCCTGAAGCTCTCTCAAAGTTCTTGACCAGGCAGGTCCTCCTCATGTCTCCCCTCTCGAGCTTCCATCTGTCCTGGGATAAATTCTGTGTCCTCAGTATGGCTGCCAGGCCGAGCACAGTGCAGCCCCTGCCCACCACTCCCAGGTCGCCTCCTCCTTTCTTAACCCACACTGTCTGACATCTACCGAGGAAGGCTCTCCCACCTCCAGGCCTCTGCCCATGGTGTTCTTCCAGTCTGTTTTTGGGAATCCTCTCCATCCAATGCAAACCAAATTGATTAGTACCTAATCCATGTACCCTGTTTTGATTCCCCCAGAGCTTGGCCGACACCTCCAATTAGACCTTGTACCACACTCTGAATGCCACTTTTCTTAGCTGATAATACAACTGCCACTGGATGATAAACTGAGGTCATGTCTTAGTCACCCCTGGAGTCCCATTCCTGGCACACTGCAGGGTACAGAGTGGAAGCTCACTATGTCTTGACTGAACTGTACTCACTTGGCTGTGCTGGGAAAGGGGTGCTAGAGCTCCTGGTCATGGCTGCTGACCAGACTCCTTACTTCCTTTTAAGTTCCTTCTTCCAAAGCAGAATGACCTGCTTTGTAAAGCCAGTCCTACCATGGCCCAACTCTGAGCCACAGAGAGGAGAGTAAGAAGCTTCTAGAACATTGGACCTTGAAAGAGGCCTTAGAGACCCCCTAATACCACAGTCTCTTCTTGATCTGTGGGGACACACATGATGGGTGACAATCATTTGTGAGACACACTCCTCTGAGCAGCCCCAGAGAAAGCTGTAATACAGACATTGTGGTCCACGAGGTCTGGACCACTTCCTGTGCACTAGCTGTCACTAATTCCCAGAGGAATGCAAGGTAGGGAGGGGTGACATTATAAGGGTAATTTTGATTTTCTAATATTTTCAAAATAAAAAAATGCAAATTTTTGCTAATTTAACTATTACTAGTCTCACGTTCAGGGTAAGAACTGCTGCTGTGGCCTACCCCTACCCCTTCAAATTTCCAGAAGATAAAACGGAGGCACATTGAAGCCCAGAGAGAGGAAGCCAGATACCCAAGGTCATACAGCAAGTTAAAGCTGAGGGCAAGGCTTCAGATCAGGCCCTGGACACAGAGACCTCTGGGGACTCAGGTAGAAATTATCCAGCTAACACACTGATATCCTGCTCCAAGCCTCATCTACACTCCATCTCCTTCCTGAACTCCAGACCCAAATGACAAAAACGCTCCACTGGAGTTCACCAACTGGTCATGTCTCATGGACCTCAAACTCAAAGTATCTCAGTGAACTCACTTTTTCTCTTCCCCCACTCAATCTGTCACCCAGCTCACCCTAGTTCAGTATCAGGTGCTACCATCCACTGGGTTTCCTATGTCCAAAGTAAGGAATCATCTTCAATTCTTGCCTCTCCTTCACACAGCCAGGCACCAAGTCCTAATTCTAGCTCTTCAACACTTCTGGAATCTGTATTCTCTGCCTCAACCCCCACCATCCCAACTGCTCCCTGTCACGGCCTTCTATCTGTCCCCCTCGTCTCCAACCTCACCCTTGCCAATTCCATCTCCAAGCAGCACGAGGGTTATCCTTATAAAATACAAGTGTCCCCTGCTTAAAATCCTTGGTCTTGCCTTCAAGGCCAGAATGACTGGTCCCTCATCCTTCTCCTTGCTTCACCTAACTGGACTTCAAGTCCCTCTTGAATGTCACTTCCTCTGGGAAGCCTTCTCAGACACTCTCTTAACCCCTCACCCGCCCTTACTCCACACCAGCACCCACCTTGGTCTTGCCTTGCAGGCTCTTGATGGCGGCTTCAGCACACAGATAGAAAGTCCCGATGCACTGTGCCTCCAAGCGCGACGAGTCGAGCAGCGGCACGAGGCGCTGCAGGTCATCTGGACCGCGGCCCTGGCTTGTGTCGCTGGCGTCTACGAGGCAGCGGGCGAAGCGACCGGGGTCCAGGGAGGCCACGAGCGGCTCCACGAGCGCCAGCGTGCCGGAACGCTCCACCTCGCGTTCCACCTCCTTGTTGGTGGCCAGCACCGCCACAGCGAGGCAGGCGTGCAGCCGCAGCAGCTCGTCCTCTTTGGAGAAGGCGAGCGGGAAGAGCCACTCCGCGGCGCGCTTCTCCACCATGCGCCTCTGAGCCGCCTGGCCCCCGTGCAGGGCGCAGTTGGCCAGGGCCAGCGCACAGTGGCGGAGCAGCGCCGGGTCCGTGCGCCGGCACCAGTACAGCACCGCATCCAGACCGCCGGCGGCTACCAACCGCTGGCACGTCTCCTCCGAGTGTTTGAACATGTGCTCCAAGATGCCTGCCACGCTCCGCGCCAGCTCCACCGGCTCGCGCTCCTTTGCCAGGTTCAGAATGACGCCTAGCCCGATGCGCGCCACCCGGTCCCTGCCGAGAGAAAGTGGGAGAGGGACTGTGGAGTTGCTCTGGCCTGGGGTGCATGGCTTACCCCGTGGGGACCACAGCCATGTCACTTATCCTCTCTGGGCCTCACTTGTGTCATATAGGACAGGTGGGATAGCATTTATCTTCCCTGCCTCCCCCCTCACCTCATGCCTGAAAAGACCGGACTTCTCTGATCAGTAACAGTGCTCCATCCTGCTCACACCCATTTCCTCCCCTACACCTCCCCTGGAAGAGCAGAATGTGTCATGGTTAAGAATCCCAGCTCTGGATTAGATCCCCTCAGTCCTGGATTCAAATTCTTTGGCATTTTCTAGCTGTGGAAGCTTGGGTACCTACCTTAGTTTCCTCCTCCCATAAATAGGATAAAAAGAATACCTACTCCATAGGGTTATTATAAGAACTAAAGTGATAATCCACGTAAAGTGCTTGCCATGATGCCTGACACACGGGATAGACTCAACAAATGCTAACTTCTTATCATCATTTGAAGAGACGCTTGAAGCACATCAGTCTTAGCCTTGCCTTCAAACTTCTCTTCACTCCATGCTGTGTGACTAGAGTATATTTATGGATTCATTCAACAGACATTTATTGAGAACCTACTGTGTGCCAGGGACTGTGCTACAAGGCTGTAAACAGTGACTAAAAGTAACTGAAGCTTATATTCAGCTAACATGGATGCAAACAATAAGCAAGTCCATGTGAATTAACAGGATAATGGTGATATGGTACTGTCCTGTTTTAAAGGGAACAGTACTATTCTTTTCATATTTCCTGACCATCTAAATGTCTTGATATAATTGTCAATTTTGTCTTGTTTTTAATTTTTTGTAAAAAACTGAACATGGGTTGTTTATTTATCATATGCTAATCAATGCATGCAGTAAAACTACTACAGTGATGGAAGAGGAAGTTCTATTTACTTTATCCAGCCAAGGCCAGGCTTCTTGAGCTATGGATGATCAGACACTGCCCCCTTACTTGTCTACAGTAGCAGGGAATTCAAGAGGCAGTGATTAAGCCCCATTCAGCATGTGGGAGCCAGGATACGTAAGAACTACTAAACAGGCTCACTTGCTTCCATTAGGTTAGGAGTGTGGGATGCAGTAACTATTAGTCTTACAGTTATTTCTACTGTCATTCCACCCATAGAGATTCTTTTTGCCCTGTATTTAGTTTGATTCAGACTTTTCAGGCTCATATTTTGGTTCAACCAGCTGTTAGCTATTTTTTTTTAATTTTTATTATAGTGGAACTCTCTGGTGGGACATTAGCCTATATCGACTTGAGATAGCAGTTGGGATGTTCATTCCTTTTTTTTTCTTTTTGGTGTATGTTTATGATTTTTTGCAGTCTGGCGTTTGTAGTCCTGCATTAAAGTGTTCAGTGTGGTATGCCATACAGATTTTTTTTTACTGCTCATGTAATATTTTATAAGTATTTTATTGATATATGTGTTATTTATGAGTATTTTATTTTGTGTGTGTGCTTCATATGAAATAAATTGTGCCCCTTTCCATGTTCTTTTGTAGTGAGTTTAGGTTGTTTTTTAGGTCTCTTATAGCCTAAAAATCTAGATGAAGTGTTGAGACAATGAGGGCTATTTTAGTTGTAAAACAAAATTGTGTCATGGACTGTGAGAAATTTTTTATGATAAGGTGTTGGAAAACTGAAATTTGCTGCATAAGATTACTTCATCAGAGAAATAAATAGTCATAGTACAATTGTGGTGAAATACAGTCCTCCTCTATGTCTACCTAAATTTTTGTATGAGTTCTGTCACTGACAAATAATTGTTAGCTCAATATGTTCATGTAATGAAACTTCTGTTATTGTATTACTTTTTCACGAATAAGGAATATTACATAACCCCATCCCTTTTTCATCATCCCAATATCCCATTTTTGTCTCAAGGAAATACGGTCAGCTTATGATATGGCCATAATGAGAGCAAAACTAGATGATGTAATGGAGAGTACCTAGATTCAGGGATATGTTTGAGGTGACAACTGAGAATTAAATGTCCAGAGAGCCCTGCCTGCAAGTATCTGGGGGAAGAGCATAACAGGCAGAGAAACAGCAAGGACAAAAGCCCTGAGTTGATGAGCTTGGCATGTCTGAGGAATAGGAAAAAGGTCAGAGGTAAGGGATTCATATAGAAAGTATATAAATAGATATTAAAATCCACAAGAAAAAGGCAGTAAATCCAATAGAGAATGAGCACAGGACATAAATGGGCAATTTATAAAAGAGGAAATCCAAAATGTTAACAAAGAGATGCTCTAACTCATTAGTAATCATAGAAGTGAAAATGAAAATACCAATGACTTTATACCTATTAGATAGGCAAAAAGCAGAAGCTGGGTAACACAGAAGGTTGGCGAGGTGTGGGGCCATGAAAATCCTGAAGTTCTGTGGGTGGAGGCTCTGAGTGCAGGGTGGGGCAGTGAATTTGGAGAGCAGGCTGGGATGAGCGGATAAAATTAAAGCGACACATGTCTTAGGAGCCAGAAATGAGGACTCTTGGGTTTATATCCCAAAGAGATTGTCATACAGATCCACACAAGGACATTGCCAAGGCCATTCATTGCAGTGTTATTTGTGGTGGGGGATGTTGGGGGTAGTCCTGTGTCAAGCCTGGGAGAGTGGAGAGGTAACATGGAGTGTTACCAGTGATTGAGCAGATGAGAAAATAGCAACATGGAAGATCTTAACATAGCATCAAGTGGGGAAAACGAAGAATTAGAATGTGCTATATAACACAGAACTGTTCATGTAAATTAAAAATGCATGCACATAAAACAAGAACAAAGAGTTTATCAGAACACAGATAGAAAAATACATATTAAATATATTTAATGGTTGTCTATGGGATTAAATCAGAAAGCTGGTGGGGACATTAGTCAAGAGAAGGGGAGACTATTTTAGGCACAGGTTCTCTCTGGGAGGACATATAAGAAACTTGTTTTACTGGTTTGTCTCCAGAGAGGGGAGTCTATGTGGAAAGGAGAACTTTTAAGTGCATATCTATTCTGTACCTTTGCACTTTTTGAATTTATAGGCAACAGGTTTCTGGGGTTTTTGTTTGTTTGTTTGTTTGTTTGTTTTTAACTGTCTCCTCCACTTATTCAATGTTTATCTTGGGAAAGCCATTTAACCTCTCTGAATTAAACCATTTGACCTCATTACAGTCTCATGATTGGTTGGGCTGGGAATTTAGAAGGCTAGCAGTCAGATGGGGCTCTCACTGGGTGTTGTGGGACCAAGCCCTGTTGGGCTTCTCCTGGTATTTGGGGAGTAATGGAAGCTATCACCTAGGTTCCTGGGCAGCGAGTGTGGCAGCACCCTAGGAAGAAGAGAGCTTCGGGAAAGGGAATGGCAAAAAGAGTGGGTGCACTGATGGAAGAACCTTTTTTTAAGAGGAGGTTGTTTTGGGGAGAAAGGAAGAGATTTCATAAATACAAAATCTGTATGTGTCACCCATCCTCTTTCCCTGCTGGCCTTCTCACAGAGCAGTCTAGAGGGATAAGGAGATTCAGACTTTTCTTTGGAAGGATTTTTTTTGATCCACCAGACCCGCTGGGCTCTGTTCTTGGTGCTGAAGTGATGCCTGAACCAGTACGTTGTTTTTTGGGACCAGGGACACTCGGTTTGTGTGACAGCTCCCTCGGTAATTCTGAACCATGTGAGAATTGTTATTTCCAGCCTTGAAAAATATCAGCACTATTTGCCCCTTGCAGCCCTCTTCTTCCTAGGGTGCTGGCTGCACCCGCTCCCCAGGAGTTCTAGTTATAGCTTCCCCATCCCACATTCGAGGCCTACAGGGTGCAGTCGCCAACTTGGGCCCGCCCACCCATCCAGGGAGCACCCGCTCGGTTTGTTTCGCCTTCCAAATGTATGGCCCTTTTCCACCAGGGTCCCTGATGTTAGCTGGGAGATAAACGACATGCTGAATGAGCAGAACCCTAACTTGGTCTCCCAGTTTAAATTGCTTCCTTCATGTACTTTTGAGAGTTGTATCATCTCCACCATCCAGAAAGTTATTTTTACTTTTTGAAAATGACAAGGAAAGCACCCTTAACCTATGACCATCACACTTGTGAGAGCTGCATGAACTGAAAGTGACCCTTTCAAAATCCTTCTAAACCCGAGGGGCCTGAGAATTCAGCATGAAACTGGTACATAACAACTTGGTATGCTCTGACATCAGAGGAAAGAGAAAATGAGTACTCAGGGGTCTTTACATTCTAGGGGTGATCCCAAGAGGCAGGCAAGAGGGTGACAGCTGGGCCTCAGTTGGACCCCACCTACTGTATCTCGACACTATGTGGGGAAGGGATGAAGAACATACACCCTGTCTGGCTGCTGCCTAGCCCCACACCTCGTCTTCCCCGACCCATTCATCCCAGCAGCAAATCTCTGTTCCCCGTCAGCATCTACAGAATGAGGTCATGTCTGGCCTGCTATGCGGACCAAAATGAAAAAATAAAAAAGGAAGGAGGTGGATTTCAGATGGCATGAAAGGGGGCAAGTAACCCACAGGGCAGCCTGTAGAGAGAGGTGAGGAGAGCATGTCTCCCCCCGACCTGCCCCCATTTTCTGAACGTCGCGTTCACTACCTCTCTCAGTGGGACAGAGGTGACATAGGAGTGAGAAGAGAGAATAGAAAGGCATTCGAACCTGTTGGGAAGAGGGCTGGGTTTAGGGGGCCATTGGCAATAGGATTCCCATCTCCATCCTCAGAACCAGGGTGATTGCTGTCCTACTATGCCATTCATCCGCTCCTTGTCTCATTCCTCACCCCACTACCCCTGGGAGTGAATCCTGGCTGCACCGTTAGTTCACTGTGACGCTGGCCAAGTCCTTGAACTTTCCTAAGCATCAGTTTTCTCATTTGTAAAGTGGACGCGATGATCTCCACCAGAGGCGTAGTGCAGGGATTTGGGGAAGTGGGGCAGGGAAGACACAGTGTGACGGCACAGGGGAGACCCAGGCACCCGACTGCCCTTGCTGCCTCATAACATGCAGCACTCACCCCCTCAAGCCCAGCATCCTCACCGGTTTTCGGCCACCAGGATCTGCTCCAGCAGGCGCGCGGCCTGCACTCGCGTCTCCAGCTCCGTTGCCTGCAGCAGCCGTAGAAGCAGGTCAAGGCCGCCGTCCAGGCGGATGGCATCGCACAGACCCTGGGCTACCTCGCGGCCCATGGCTGGCAGGAGCCAGGCCTCCTCTACCAGCTGGAAGACCTCGGCCAGGCCGGCGTCCACGGCCCGCGCGTTGCCCGCCTGCTTTAGCGCCGATAGCGCCTGCTGCAGCTCGGGCAGCGCGCGCTCCAGGGCACCCTGCACCTCGGTGCCAACCCCGGGCGACACCTCGCGGGGCCCGTGGCCACCTGCGGCCCACCATGGACCGGCACTGCCGCCCGCGTCCGGCCCCGGCACCGCTAGCCGCTCGGAGCCCGGCCGTGGGCCCGACATGGCGAAGAAGCGACACAGCTTGTAGGCAGAGAGGAGCAGTGTCAGGACCATGGGCACGGGGCTTCGGGGGACATCCCTGATGTGGCAGGGCCGGGAGGAGCGACCTGGACCTCGGAGAAAGGGGGACCCCAGAGGGAACTGGAGGAAGAAGATGTAGGAGGGAGGGATGGAGATAAGGGTACAAGGCAAGGGCGCTGGCCAGAAGTTTGGGGGAGGAGGAAAGGCAGGATCTAGGACAAAGCGGTGGGAGAAGGAGATGCCGGCCCAGAACGCAGGGGATAGGCAGCAGGAGGGAGCTTGGGGGCGAGGGATGGACGCAGTCACCGAAAGGTCTAGGAGGCAGCAACCAGAACAAAGCCAGTGAGGCTCGCTAGCAGAGCTGCTTGCTCTGCAGCAGCCCCGCCCAGGAGAAGCAGGGTACCGGGAACTGACGCCCCGCCTCTGGGTCACGCGGGTAGCGCCCAGCCCGCGTCCGGCCCCGCCTCTCCTCCAGGCCGGCCCCGCCTCTCCTCCAGGCCGGCTCCGCCTCTCCTCCAGGCGCGTCCCTAGCCCCCTTCGCTGGATGCAGCAGCAACTAGGGGAGAGGAGAGGAGGGCCTCGGTTTTATCCAGAGCACTGGAATGTGACGGCAACGCCATTGAGTGTGCTCCCTCCCTTACAAGTAGCTAAAGCAATCTGTTCAACTCTTTTTTTTTTTTGCTTTTTGGCTAGCTCCCTGACTGGGAATCGAACCCAGGCCGCAGCGCTGACAGCGTCAGCGCCGAAGCCTTAAGCCACTACACCATCAGGGAACTCCCCTGTTCAACTCTTGAGGCCCTTTATGCCTGTTTCTCAATTAAGCCTACAGCCTGCCTATAAAGTAGGAATCAGTGTTCCCATTTAACAGCCGAACCGACTAAGGCCCATGGAGAAAAGATTTTGGCCAAAGACACAGTCCCCTCTGATTACAGAACACAAAAAGTCAGCTGGAAACTCTGAGGATCACTTCCTCCAGGTGGTGGGAGAACTTCAGGAGGTCTGTGGACCCCTGAAAGTGGGCATGAAATCAGACGTTCTGTGCTAGTGGGCATTTTCCGGGTAGAGGGATCATACTTCTCACGAGTCCAAAAGTATGGGGGACTAGACCACTCTTTACGGACGGGGAGACTGAGGACAAGGCCAAGGAGTGGCCTGCTCAAGAGCAGTGAATTAGTGGAAGACTCAGAAATCCAATCTATTCCAAAGGGTTAATACACACCCAACTTACTCTATTGTGAAGACCAGCTTGGGGAAATTGATGCACCCAAGAGATGAATCCAGAAACAAAACTTTGTTCTTTTATGATTAAAAAAAAGATTTCACTGGGATGCTTACCAGCATTCCTCCTAATCCTCTTTCCCTGCCCTAAATACACAACGGGTGGGTGAACCACTCAGCCAGGGATGTGCCTGATCAAACAGATCACGGATCAATACCATTTATGGAGAATGAAGTTGGGGCTGCTCCAGGCACTGGGCATTTTTGTCTGCTTTAGATCATGTAATCTCCTAACACCCCATGAGGCAAGTATTATTGGTCTCATTTTACCAAAGGTGGTGGTGGGGGACTAAAGCGGGTAAAGCAGTTTGCCCAAGGTCATACAGTCAGTAAGTGACAGGGTAGGCCTTCTTTCTGCCCTCCAGACTACTGTGCTATGCCCCTTCTGAGATGACCCTGAACTTGGCAAGGATCCTGCTCCCAGCTCTCCCAAGCCCAGAGTTCCAGGAATGTGACCCTGAGCTACAGCAGCCTCTGGGGTCAGGTCACGGGGGGTTGAACAAACAGAGCAGCAGAAAAGGCAGCTCCTCTTCTCTGGTTCCCTACCTCCCTGTCCCCGCCTCTCCCTCCCTTCCTCAGGCATCAGAGAAGAGACCACAGAGCGCACAGAACACCGTTTGCCAGGCTCACCGTTAAGAGCCCTGTCATGGCACCCTCAAGGCCCCTTCTGATGTTGGCCCTGCTGGCCTGGGTTGTTCTGGCTGACCAAGGTGCAGGAGGGTGTTGGTGGCCATTTGGGCCAATGTAGGGTGGGCAAGGGAGGGTGGCTGGAGCTTGTCTGTGCCAACTGACAACCCCTCCCCACAGAGTCATGCAAGGACCGCTGCACTGAGGGCTTCAACTCTAACAAGAAGTGTCAGTGTGATGAGCTCTGCTCTTACTACCAGAGTTGCTGTGCTGACTACCTCGCTGAGTGCAAGCCCCAAGGTGCGTTCAGAATGGCTGGGTGGGCCTGGGACCCCCCTCTGCACCTGGAGACTCACCACCACCCACCCTGCCTTCAGTGACTCGTGGAGATGTGTTCACTGTGCCAGAAGATGACTACAGGACCTTTGACTACTACGAGGAAACCACAGACACCACCAGTATTCATGCACAACCGGAGAGCCCCACCCTCACCCCTGACCTGCAGGCCCATTCTCAAAGGACTCCTGAGCAGGCACCTATTCTGAACCCAGGACAAGGGCAGGGGACTCTAAGTCCTGAAAGCATTAACCAGGGGATCTCCGAGTCCCTAGCAGAGGAGCTGTGCAGCGGGAAGCCCTTTGATGCCTTCACTGACCTCAAGAATGGTTCCCTCTTTGCCTTCCGAGGTGACTCCAGGGGCAGGTCTTTGGGGTGGGGGTCTGACCCAGGAGTATCCCCTCCTTCACACAGCCTCTTCTACTCTAGGACAGTACTGCTATGAGCTTGATGAAAAGGCAGTGAGGCCTGGGTACCCCAAGCTCATCCGGGACATCTGGGGCATTGAGGGCCCTATTGATGCTGCCTTCACCCGCATCAACTGTCAGGGGAAGACCTACCTCTTCAAGGTGCCAGACACAGGGGCTGTGGGCCAGGGTTAAGGGTATCCAGGAGTTGAGGGTTATTGTACCCAGGACCAGGGTGGGTAAGAAGGCTGTATCCCAACCTAGGGTCCCCGGCTGGGGCTCTGTGAGGACAGGGAAGCCCAAAGTTCCAGGTTGACAAGCCTAGAATTGGGACTGCTGCCTTGGGGGGTTGGGGAACTCTGCTCCTGTGCCTAGCCAGTCACCTCCTCACTCCTCTCCTCCTTCCCTAACCCATAGGGCAGTCAGTACTGGCGCTTTGAGGATGGTATCCTGGACCCCGATTATCCTCGCAACATCTCTGAAGGCTTCAAGGGCATCCCGGACAACGTGGACGCAGCCTTGGCCCTTCCAGCTCACAGTTACAGTGGCCGGGAGCGAGCCTACTTCTTCAAGGGTACTCAGGGATGGAGGGGAGAATCAACAGGCAGTGGAGCAGTCTGTTATCTTCCACACTCCACTGGGACTGGCATCAGATGATGCCCACTCTCGCCCTGCCAGGAGCTCCTAATTTCATTGGCCTTTGGGCTTTCCTGCCGTACTCATGGTCACCCCTCTCCAGGGAAACACTACTGGGAGTATGAGTTCCAGCACCAGCCGAGTCAGGAGGACTGCGAAGGTAGCTCCGGATCAGCTGTGTTTGAACACTTTGCCCGGCTGCAGAACAGCTGGAAGAATTTCTTTGAACTTCTCTTCTGGGGCACATCTGGTATGGAGGGAGGGCAGGTCTTGTTTCCCCATCATGAGGGGTGGGATGCCCTGGTCAGGGTGAGGGCTGGGCTGGCCAGAGGGGTCTGTGATTGTACAGCTATCCATCAAAAGCTGTTTGCTCAGGCCAGACTTTGCTTCTGTTGACTTTAATGGGAGGCTTACTTCCACCTGGACCCCACACCTTGGACTTTGTCTAGCACAGCCAAAGGCACAGCCAGCAGAAGGAGGGGCTGTGGCTGAGGCAAATGGGGAGGGATATGGTGGTGGGAGGCCAGGGGAAAGAGCATTGAACAGGGAGTTAGAAGGCCAGCGTGCTGGGCTCTGCCACTAACTTGCTGTGTGTCCTTGGGCAAGGCACACCTGTCCTTGGGCACCTAATGAACTCTAAAGACCATTATGGGCAGGGTCCAGGTCCTCAAGGTACCCCATTAACCCCTTCCCTTCCACAGGTGGTGCCACACAGCCCCAGTTCATCAGTCAGGACTGGCCTGGTGTGCCTGGACAAGTGGACGCGGCCATGGCTGGCCGGATCTACATATCAGGATACACTCCCCGCTCCTCCTGGGTCAAGAAGGCTATGTCTAAGCGTCGCAGCCATAAACGCTACCGCTCACGTTATGGCCGTGGCCGTAGCCAGAACCGTCGGAAATCCCGTTCAATCTGGCCGTCCTTGTTCTCTAGTGAAGAGATGGGCCTTGGAGCCTACAACTATGATGAGATAGACTGGCCTGTGCTTGGCACCTGCGAGCCCATCCAGAGTGCCTACTTCTTCTCAGGAGGTAGGAACCTCTGCCAACCCTGTAGCTGGTCTAGCTGTGGTCCTCCCTGCTGTCCCTGGTTCCCATGAGCCCAAGACAGCCCTTTCACAGTGAATCAGAAAGCCAGGCCAGGAGTCCTTGGCTGCACTGTGATGTTCACCTACCTTTCCAGGAGAGACTTGAATCTTCTTTCTCAGGGCAGGATTGGGCAGGGCCAGGCTGGGTCTCACACTCTCTCCCAACTTCTCTTCTAGACAAGTACTACCGAGTCAACCTTCGCACACGGCAAGTGGACACTGTGAGCCCTCCCTACCCACGTAACATTGCCCAGTACTGGTTGGGCTGCCCAGCCCCTGGCCTCTAGTAGGAGTCTGAGCCCACACAGCTGGGCCCTCTGCGTCTCCCTCCTCCAACCTCCTCCTTCCCACTCAATAAAGATCCCTTGGCTCTGAGTTTAAGACTGCTGTCCTGACTGGGGTGGACAGGCAGGAGGCAGGGGTCTGCCTGGGTACAGAAGAGAAAAGTGGGCTGTCAGGATGGGTTGGGGGAGGGAACAGAGAAGATCCTCCTTGAGTCTGATCCATGTTGCTCTCAGAACTATAAAAGCTGTGGGCTAGAGAAGGCTTCATGAATGCTAGCCCCCCTCCTGAGCTAAGCAGCCCTCAACAACCCACCAGTAGCTAAGGAGGAGCCTGAACCCCTCTGATGATGTTACCAAGCTCCTCCTCCCAGTCCTGGGCTTGCTTTGCCTTTTGGAGTTGACTAGGGTCTTGGAGAAAGCAGCAGCAGAAGGGACGGGGTTCTGGTTCAGCTTTTCTACCCATCTTGAGCCTGAAATGTGGTTAGCTCATACATTTGAGTTCGTAGGGAACTGGTCACTATGCTCCCCCAAATCCATCCCTAGGATCATCTTTTCTCTTTGAGGTTTCTCTTTGAGGTCTTGGGTCTGAGGTACAGGCCACTGAAGATAGGAGAGATAGGGAAGAACAGGAACTCAAAGGATTAATTCAAATGCACCTAATTCTATTAATGGCCCATAAGACTTCTAAGGGCAAGTATACCACAAAAACATCTCTTTAAAAACCCCTCAATTGTACCTCTGGTTTCAGGTTCCTGGACTCTAGGAAGGCCACCTGGGCTCTTGAGGAGCCAGGGAGAAAGGGTTAGATGCAGGTAACGCTCTAAAGCAGACCCAAGGGAGATCTGGTGGTGACAGCTGCTCCCCAGCCCTACTGAGGGTGGGGTGGCTCCAGCTTATCTGCTGTGCAGCATCAGCAGCCCAGTTCTCAGTTGTGGGACAGGACTCTACCCACTCTCCCCTGAAGGTAGCCACCAGCACCAGGGTTGAGTATTCCAGAAGGGGCAGCAGGAGCACTGGGAGCTACTCACCAGATTTCACTTGGCAGTCTATCTGACCTTATCTATGCCTCAGCCACTGTCACCAACCTGGACCACTCCTAATCTACTAGGTCTAGAACTTGCAAACCCCCACCTCTGGCTTCTGTAGCTTACCCTGGCCCTTAGGACTGAACACATGAAAAGTGGATCTGTGCCCCCTCCCTTCCACTGTCCTCCCTGTCAGCCTGGGAGTGACTGAGGCCTGACTCCTGGTTCCCAGCACTCTGAACCTCCTGAGGCATATGCCCATTGTCTTGGCCCGAGGTTACCTTCAGAGGGATGAGGTAGGGGGCTGTTTTCCACCTCTTGCCAGGTTTGGTCCTCAATTCTTCTCACTCCAGCTGACACCTCCTCCCTTTAAAGCAGATGGACAGCCAACCCTCACTTTCAGCCCAATACCTAACTAACTGCTAAGTGAGCTAAGAGATGAGAGTGCTGATCCTAATTCTAGACTGCTGGGGAACAACCCTTTTATAGTTCAGGGGCCCCTCTCCTAACCTCCTACCACCTAGACAAACCAATCAGAACCATGGATCTGAAGAGGAAGTGATAGTAAAGTAGAAATAGGGTTTTCATACACATCAGACTGGCTGCCTCTGATGTGGGGCCGTGGAGACAACCTGACAGGTTGGATGGGGTGGGGGTGGGGTGGGGTGGGGGGGTATGCTAGTGGCAGCACTGGGTTTTGGTATCACCATCATCTGTAATACCAACTAATCTCCAAATAAAACCCAAACTCTACCTTAATCTGGATGGTTGTGTAGTGTAAATGAATGGGGATGAGGGTCATTTGCTTTTGAAATTCATCTCCATCACCTAATTCCTAAATGGGCCAAGTTCCACACAGATTCTGGGTGGGACGTATTATCCAGGCTTCTGCCGGGATTAGTTAAGGACAGTTGCTGACAGACCTGGGGGAGATGGGAACCTCTGCTGGCAACCCCTGCTCCTGGTCTTACTGGTTCCAGGACATTCCAGCTGCCTCTACTTCTGAAGCTGCTCTGCTTCAGAGAAAAAAGAATGGAGTTTGCAATAGGATTCAAATCCTGGGATGGTAATACTTGTCTTCTCTCCGTTTTGGGAATGAGAGCAATAACGTAAGTGAAGGGCTTCACGTGGTGTGTGACACATTGTAAACGCTCTCAATACCCCATTAGTTCCCTCTCCCTTCCATACAGCAGGTCATGAGAAACTGGGAAGGCCCAAACATCTTGCTTCTCTGGTCTTCTGCCAAGTACTCCCATTTCTCCCTGGAAAGCCTTGGACCCAGACTGCACCAGAGAAAGTATGGTATGATGAGCCAGAGGAAGTGGGTGAGAGAAGATGGAGTTCCCTTTTCTGTGATGAGAACTGGAGGACAGGCCACCCAATTTCTATTTCTAACTGTGTTCTTGCAGATGCACAGTGGCCACTTCCTTGGCAGAAACTAGGCTGTTTAACCTCTCTATTCCCAGAAGCTAGCACGGTACTTGGCCCATAAAGGAACTCTCAGAAGTGCTCAGAAGCCTTTTGGCTTATGAGGAGAGGGCTGGAATCAGGTAAAGACCCCCCTCTAATGAAAAGGGTGTCTGTGTATGGAATGACCCCGATCTGAACATGAGAAGAAGACATTCTGGATCAGAAGCTGTTTGAGGAAGCCTGCTCTTTATAACTAAAATTTGGAAGTATTGCAACCTGAAACTAGGTATCTGGGGGATGTGAAAGCTTATGGATATGTAACTACCCTAGTCAACAGAGTTCAGTATGGGTAAGTACATCCAAGAATCTCCACAAAGCTTCAGCAGTTTTTTAATCTTAAAGTTTTGGTTGCTAGAAATACTGTAAAATGCCACCTGCATTTTTTTTTTTCATGGTTGACATTTCTTCCAAGCAACAATAAAAATCCTAAGATTTCTCAACAAAGTGACTTATGGTGAACAGAAGGGCCTACAACTTGCCCTTCTTTCATGTAGTATATTGCCCTGAGAGGCTCAGACTTGCTATATATCAGGAAGAAACTGGAAGACATTGTAGAGGAAATGTCTACTGAGCCTATGAGTGTATAATTTCTAAGAGAAGAGTGCTCTGGGGGGAAAAAAAAAAGACCACAGGAGCTCATGCAGTGAACCAACAAAAAGATGGGAGTCTACTATTAAGAACAGACCTTTCATTTCCCAGCCAGGGAACTACCCCCCCCCCCCCCCCCCCAAAAGAACAGATCCTGCATAATTCTCAGAACTATGAAAATCTTTGGGATTTTGTGTTGTCACAGATTTGAAATAAAAATACACTGAATACAATAAATATTTATTGGATAAATAACTAGTGGTGATATCATTTTTAAGTGCCTCATACAGATTCTAACATTGTATTACTAATCAACATTCTAGAAGCTTAACATTACACAGACACTTCAGGACTACTTAGTAATCTCTTTAGCTCCATTTAAAAGAGGAAGGGCCACAGCAGGTCTTTTTCAGCCTCAGTTTTGTCTTCTAGAAAGGGGACTAAGATCATTTCCTTTTCCAACCTCCAGGATTGTTGAAGACCAAAAACAACTATGTAAAACAATTTGTCAACTGTGAGCATTTATATACTATTTTTTGCACTTATTCAAACATGTTTAAGAAACCACATAAAATGTCCCACATTAGGCTTATGTATAACAATACGCAAACATATTCGTAATGTATATATTATATCTGAAAATAGTCCTTGTCCACAAGGAACATCTCCTTTACTAGCTGAGACAGTCCACAGTAGGCATACTCTCCCCACAAACACAAACAAGTACAAGGGATTTTGTAATTAAAAGCAGATAAACTCTTTTGCCATCTGAATTGTTTTCATTTTTGGAGGCACAGAAAAGGGTGAAGGGAAGGTAGGAAGTTTAAGGGGGGGGCTGGTGTGTGGTAGAGACAGGCAGAAGCATTAAAAAAATCTGAAAAAGGCAAGCAGAAGGAAAAGGATGAAGACAAAAACTAAAATTCCAAAGAGGTAGCTGCCTTATTTCCCATTCCACCATCCTTTATCAACCTGTTTTCCCCTTATTTGGTGTCCTTTAATCATTTCTTCTTCCAGCACAAACGGGAGAAAGGGAATCCTTTCTACTTTCTTGGAGGCCTCAGAACAAAGCAGTTACAGGTCTGCATCAAGAATGTGTGAAGCAAGGATGATGACTGATTTGTGCACCTGGGCAAGTTCAAGACAGTATGGTCTACTCCTGGGAAGGCCTGGATTCTATTTACTCCTGATGGAAAAAATCCATCTCCAGCCATGCCCAGAAAGGACTGGTGAAGGCAGATGGGCACCGGGATCAGGAGAAGGTAATGACAGACCAGTTCTTTCCAGTTGTTAGGTCTGAGTCTCTGCTACTTAATTCTCTGGCAACTGACAGCTCCCCACAGGAACAGCAGACAGCCTTGGCTTGGCCCTGATTAACCAGAGCTGAGTACAAAGAGCTTGATGGGTGACTGAGAGTCAGTCACTGGTACCTGGGAGCCTGGAGCCCCTCCAAATCCTCTCCAGACTTTGATGATGGTGCATTAGTTATATCTCTCCCAGCTCGCCTTCCATCGCCCGCACCATGACATACAGCTCAGCCAGACCTACCACAGAGGCGACGATCAATGCAGCCAGTACCCGCTGAGGAGGGAGAGAACCGAGCTCAGGGGATGAAGGCCAGCCTCCAGTATCTCTAATAATGATGAAGTGGACCCCAACCCAACCCATAAGTCAAGGGGAAAGGAAGACAAAAGGATTCTCTTGAGGTTATTATCTACCCCCCATGACTGGTGAAAGCTCAAATGCTCCTCTTGTTTATTGCATACATATTTGTTCAACAGCTAACCTATGCGAGGCAATTTCATATACACCCTCCTTAGCCCACTAACACCCCCATTTGGAGCACCCTACCCTGCCCAGTGCCTACTCACCGAGGCCATTTCTGTGAAGATATACTGGCTTCCAAGGTAAGTGCAGACAAAGGTAGCTGCCACCGTGACAATGAAGTTGAAGATGGTGATGACCAGAGCCTTCACTGACCTCACTTTGAGGAGGAACCCAGGGAAGAAACCTTTAGGTCAGCATCTTCCAGGAGGCCCTCTTATCTTACGGTTGCCTCCCCCATCAGCTGGGTTTCCTTCCAACAGCAAGCCTGAGTAGCACAGGCTTAACCCCAGAGCACTGGGGTAGGAAGGAGGGCCATGACTCACCCTTCCTAGGGAGAGCCTTTAGCACCTATTTTCTGGTACCTCACCTTGCCTTCCCAGGTCACTGAGAATCCCACCATGCCTTGACTCCTGGGGAAAAAACAAACAAACGCAAGTGACTTCAAAATGGAAGTAGAGCAGAGGCAGCCCAGAAAGTATCCATTTGTCAGTCTAGACTCAGCCCTCTTTATTCCTCCAAATATTAACTCTGTCTTCTGCATGGATTCTTTTGTCTGGGACCAGGTGGATTCTTTTCTGGACCACAGATCAAGCATTTCAGGGAAGGGACATATGTTCTCAGTACTCATCTACCCCTCTCCTGCCAGGGTATGAGCATGTCAAAAGACAGTATGGAGCCCTGTCAGAAGAAAGGCTCCCAGGCTCATTCCCACCACCACAACTTCTACAAATTAGTCACCATCTAAGCTCAGAGTCCTGGTGAATGAGTTGGGAATTATATTTGCTTTGTATATAGCACAGAGCTTCTACAGTCCCTGAATAGTATACAAACCAAGTTTCCATGTTGTTTCCTTCCTCTGTGCCTCTTCCCAGTGCAGGACCTTGCTTTTCAGGGCTACTCAGTCCATGTATTGAAGAGCTGGCCCTTACCTGACAGGTGACATTACGAGTGATCCGCTTATATTCCTCATTAGCAAGCTGTATCTTAATTTTCTCCAGACGAGCAAGGAGATCTGGGTTCTAAGGCAGAAAAATTGAATGAGAAGAATGATATTCCCAGCTTGCTAGGAAGCATGTCACAATCACTGGTTTCAGGGGGCGAAGCACTGCTAAGGGTACCAGGAGACTCATGTACCAGTTCTGCTTCCATTGCTTTGGAAACTCTTTACTTTTCATTTTTTTATGGATCTATTTTCCAAGCTGTCAAACACGTAGAACAGTATCTGGTTATACCACCCCAGCTCCCAAGTATTTAAAAGACAAATTTCTGAACCCAACAGCTGACCTATAAATCTGGATGTACACAAATAAGCCCAACTCAGCCAACACCCACTCCCGCAAATATATCCCTTACATACCCTAGGAGGTTTCACCACCTCTGGGAGATAGATTTCACTGCCTTCTAGGAGCTCATGGAGGTACAGTGTGGAATCTGGGAAGAAAAGATTTCCACAAATGTAGGGAGTTCCCTGGTGGTGTAGTGGCTAGGCTTCGGCACTGTCAACACTGCGGCCTAGGTTCGATTCCCACCCAAGGAAATACCCACACACAAAAAAAATTTCACAAATGTAATGATCTGTAGAGCTGAGAGCAAAGAATTGAGATGAGGAAAGGGTCTAGTAGTCCTCTATTCTACCAAAATAAGGCATGGTCATTCCTATACCAATTCATCTCCAGGATTATTTCCAGTTAAGAAGAATTTACAGATAATCACCTGTTAGAGCTGCACAGCTGAGTTTAACTGTCAGCTCTCAATTATCCTGTCAATGTTACAGCTAACAGGTAAGCCATTTACATCTGCCTTTAGGTTAGGTCATTAGGTCATTGCCATGATAATGACAGAACTGATCTAAATATTAAGTCATAGAGATGATGAATACTCAGAGGACACTGTATTAGATGATCTCTAAGGTCCTTTTTAGTTCCAATAGTTAAGTACCCTCTGAGCTTCTGGGTGGGCTATGTTAATTCCGACAAAAGACGTTTCAGGCCAGTTTGTCCTGTTCCCACTCTGTACAACAGTTAAGGGAACTGAAGTCCTATGAAGAGAATGACTCCTTCAAGGGGAGTTAGTGGCAGAGGCAGGACTAGAATTCAGATGTTACTCCCAGTTGAGACCTTTCAACACAGTTTTCCATCATCCTATCTTAAAAAAAAAAAAAAGTCAGATTTAACCACTTTTGCTTTTGAGATGCAAAGAAATCCAGACTCCCAAACAGGGCAAATTCACTATGTTAAGTTGGTTTTTAATGTGTTTTAAAATGGAGAAACTGAACCCATGAGGTGGTACTGGGTTAGAACCTGACCCTCCTCAAAGGTCAAGTGGGCCTACGTGGGCCCGGAAGTGGTGACTCTCAAGAGAGCAGAAACTGCACAAGTAAATTCTGCAATCCACGAGGAACTCCCACGCAAATTGTGAAGGGAGTGGGTCGCCTTAGGAGGCAATCGTTCCGCGGGCGAAGGAGAGTGATGGACTCCTCCTTTCCCTCCCACCGCCCCAAAATGCTAGAGGTAGAAAAAAGACCGCAGGTAGGAAAAGACTCTAGAAAAAGGGGGCTACTCCGGACTAGAGAACGGGCCTCACCCCTTTCTCTCAGGCACTGGTGAAGATCCCGGATCAGGCGGAAGGAAACGAGGCTTGCGGGATCACTGGAGCGATCACCGCCCCTGTGCTTCTTGCCCAGCGCGGCCTGAAGTTCTCCCCGCAGCTTTCGGGGCAGCTGCTCTGGCTCCAGCTCCCCGCCGGGGCCCAAAGCGCGCGCCAGCCGGTCGCCAGCAAGCAAAAACGACGCCATCTCTAGTCGACTCTACAGTCAGGTGACCCGAAGCCTGGACTTCCGCCAGCCGCGAGCCGGAAAAAGCTCGGAGCTTAAGGGGCAGAGGGCCAAGGGGGCGGGACGCGGCGCGGGGCAGTGTGGGGCGGGGGCGGGACGCCGCGGGGCCGCAGGTCGGGCCCTGTCGTCAACAGCCCAGCAGGCCCTCGCGTGGGACATGGCGGGCTGTGCGGCCCAGCGGGTGCTGGCCGTGGGCAGCCGCTGGTGGTGTCGGTCGCTGACCGGGGCTCGGGGGCCGAGGCCAGTCTGTGCAGCGGTTAGACCTGGGGCCTTTCCACCAGCGGCGACCACGACGCGGAGGCACCTCTCGTCCCGGTGAGGGACGGATCGCGGGGCCGGGGCCCGGAGCCTAGGGAGCGTGTTCCCGGCCAGGGAGGAGGCCAGGAGTCCTGGTCAGCTGAGCGTGATTCGAGTTGCACCCGGGAGAGGGTCCCGGCCCGGAGCCGAGTTGCGCTGTCTGGCACGAGTGCCAGGAGCAGAGAAGGGAGCGTGGTCCAGAGCCCTGGGTTGTGCGGGGCTGGCTCGGAGGAGCAAGTAGTAATCCCTCCAGAACGAATCCTACCTCCCCAAATGAAGGTCTCCGAGCGCCGCTGTTAGTGGGCAGCCTTTTTCATTAAGCTCTAAGGCTTTTGACTTGAACCCCCAGCCCCAAATTGGATTAAAGCCTCCCGCAGAAAGATGCTTGAAGTAGGAAACAGGACTCTTGAGTCTGGGGCCTTCAGTATGACCTTGAGGAGACTGGTTCCCACTCTGTGACTTGGAGAAGGGGGCTTGAGGTCAGGGGATGTTGTGAACATTGACTCTAAGGATGGGACAGGCAGGTCAAATTGGGGATGGTGGATCAAATGGGAGGAGATATATCCTTCACCTCTCCAAAATAGTAAGAATAATTGTTTTGAAGAGCCCCTAGAAAGAACACCTGTCCAGAGAGGCCACTGAGAGAAATGACCTTTTAGTGGCTGAGATTAGACATTTATTTTGGGGGGAGAAGATGACTTTGAAAGTTAAGGCCCCTGTGAAAATTGATGTAAATCTGGACAAAAACTAGATTGAGAGACTACTAGGTGCATTGTAGGGAGTGCAGCCGGAAATCCAGAGAGGATGATTAAGTTCTTCAAGGGCTGAGGGAAGATGGACATGGGATTATAACAGAACAAATACTTTTTTGAGTTGCTCTTATACAGTAGGCTTTGTGGGGGAACAGGCTAATCAGACACAAGCATTGCTCCCAGGGAACTTACAGTCTCTTATGAAGATAAGACGTGGACACAAATAGCTAAAATACAAGGTGGGAAAGACAGTTAAGATGCTGTGGGAAGTCAGGAGGGTGGTTCAGGGAAGAAAGGTAAGGAGTAGAATTAAGCAGGGTATGAGAGCATGATACGAGGAATGCTGAGAGTAAAGAGGAGAAAATGCTCTAGGAGCAGTCAGATCTAACATGGAAACCAAGGAGAGACCTGTGGCTGGACTTCAAATGAGGAAAAACAGAATCTCTGGAATGGTGATTTGGTAGAACCTTTACCTGTTTCAGCTGGCCCCACTACCCTGACCCTTCTCTGCTGTCATTGCCCAGGCCCCTCAGTATCCTAGTAGCTTTTTCTGATGGATAAGTCCCATTACCTCCTCAGCTGTTTAGTTGTTTGTTTTCCTTCCTAATTAGAAACCGACCAGAGGGCAAAGTTTTGGAGACAGTTGGTGTGTTTGAGGTGCCAAAACAAAATGGAAAATATGAGACTGGACAGGTGAGTGTTGGGCTCAGCTTCTGAAAGGGTCATATTTGGTCACAGGCCTAAATGTAATAATTTTCTGACTTGGTGTTTGGTGCCAGATCAGAATCACAAGTGTTTAAAGGTGAATTGGAATGCATTTCATATATCAGTGGGTTCTCTCTCTGAGTTAGTGTGGACAGAGGTGGTTTGGAATGTAGTGGGGAGAGAGCCAAGTTACTGAAGAGTCCTCTAACATAGTGGATGGTTGGAAGCCAGCAGAAGGAACTTCCAGAAAAGCAAATCTTTGATGTTTTGTCACAGTTGAACTTTTCATAGTGTAGTAAGCTCTGGGTGTGAGGCTTTTTTTCCATATCAGCTTTGTGCCAGATCTGCTTGAGATGAATTTAGGCACCTTGTAAGTAAGGAGGACTTTTTGTTTGTTCAACATTTTTTTGTATGCCTGTAATGGACTAGGCATTGTGCATTGGAGTTAAATCAGAAAGCAACGCCTTTATGGACTTGACAGTCTAGAAGGAATTATGATATATAAATGGTCAGTGGCCGTGCACTGTGCTAAGTGGAAGGGAGGTCAGGGAATACTTCCTAGAGGCCTGTGCTGTGGCCTAAAGGATGAAGAAAAGTCAGCCAGCTGAAGAAGAGGTAAGAGTGTTCTGAAGCTGGTCTGGGTTCAAGGAAAAGAATGGCAGGGCCTTGTACAAGAGTTGGCATACCTGTGCTCCTGAGTGGTCTGGGCCCCACCAGGATGGACTTGGGGACTACACATTCACTGAGGCCTCTCTCCTCCAGCTTTTCCTTCATAGCGTTTTTGGCTACCGAGGTGTCGTCCTGTTTCCCTGGCAGGCCAGACTGTATGACCGGGATGTGGCTTCTGCAGCTCCAGAAAAGTAAGTGTCCCTGTCACTGTGCCTCGCAGTGTCCTCAGGAGGAGGCCTGACTCATAGCAGACATACGTAATTGGGCTCCCGGGGGTGAAGACAGCATCCTCCTGGGCCTTAGAAACAGACCCAGAGTACTCCCCTGGCACTAATACCCATGGAGACAAAAGTGCTGAGTGCCAGGGACAGTCTTAAGCCAGAGGGTCCCTTTATGCCTCCCCAGGATGCTCTCCCAACCTCTTCTCAGCTTGCATTATAATTAACCAGATGGCATTTGGGGGACTAGTCTTCCTCATGTTCAGTTAGAATCTTTTCCTTCATTTCTTATCATCATTAGAGAACATTAAAAAAGAAAATGCCCACCTCTTTTAAATGATGACAGACAGCCCCTGGGATAGGAGAAGAGTGGAGTACTCTGGGGACTGAGGCAGCAGTTTGATTTTCTCAGTATGGCCCTCTTCTTTCAAGAGACAGCCAGAGAGTAAGGCTAACAATGACTGTGCTTGGATCCTCCACGTTCCATTGTCAGCTTCTGACTGGGGAGCAAGCTGGTGGGCTGTGTGTTGCTGAGCAGGTACTCAGCTGGTGCTAAAGTGCCTTCAGATCAGGCACCGGTCTGTTTAGATGAGGAACGGGGAGGGAGCTGGGGCAGGCTTCTGTTTCACTCAGCGTGTTCTTGGGCTTTTTCTCCTACTCTGTAGAGCAGAGAATCCTGCTGGCCACGGCTCTAAGGAGGTAAAAGGCAAAACTCACACTTATTATCAGGTGCTGATTGATGCCCGAGACTGTCCACATATAGTAAGTGAGCAGGATGTCTGGGTCTGGGGTTCTTCTCTATGGGAAAGGCCTGAACCCCGATGGGGGGAAAGGGAGGGAGAGGGTTCAAACAGAGCTCAGATCAGCACTGGGCCCCAAGTCCTCAGGACTGGATAGTGACTAAGAAAGTCTGACTTGCTTCTTGCTTTAGTCTCAGAGATCTCAGACAGAAGCTGTGACTTTCTTGGCTAACCATGATGATAGCCGGGCCCTCTATGCCATCCCAGGTAAGTATGAGCATCTGAATGGTGCCTGTTGAGGAAGGGTCTGGTTTGTCTCAGGATTCTGATGCTTTTCTGATATCCTTTCATATTGCTGGGAGGGATTAAAGATACTGAGAGCATTGGTGCCAGGGTCATCCCACCTTGGGATAAGGCCAGGCATTGTGTTTCTTCTCAGCCCTGTTCCTCTCCTCTCCTACATGAGTTTCACTATTTCTTTGCCCCTCTGTGCCAGGCCTGGACTATGTCAGCCATGAAGACATCCTCCCCTATACCTCCACGGATCAGGTCCCTATCCAGCATGAACTCTTTGAAAGATTTCTTCTCTATGATCAGACAAAAGGTAACCCTTGTCAAGAAGACACGCTGGAAAGGGAGGGCTCTTTTTTCAAAGACAATATCATAGACGTAATTTCAAAGCTATTTCTCCACCTTATTCAGCCTCCCATTAGACCTATCTGGGAGATGGCTATCATTTCCTCTAGATATGGAAACTGAGGCTCAAAGATGATGAGAAGGGACTCAAAGTTGTGAGTTAGTGGCAGAGCGAGGTCTGAAAACCAGGTCTTCTAACTCCCAGTCTAGTTTTCTTCCCACAATGTCATGTGTCTCCTCAGGGCTTATTCTTAGAAGCAGTTCTGTGCCGCCTTCCAGCCTATGCTTTTGCTTCATGTTTGGGTATCTTGTTTACCTGGGCCACCACTGGGGAAAGGTTTTCTAGGAGGAGCATTTGGAAAGTGGGTACAATGCTCTGGACTCTGACCTGGACTGATCAGTCATCTTCTTGCCCTAGCACCCCCTTTTGTGGCTCGGGAGACACTACGGGCCTGGCAAGAAAAGAATCACCCCTGGCTGGAGCTCTCTGATGTCCACCGGGAAACAACTGAGAATATCCGTGTCACTGTCATCCCTTTCTACATGGGCATGAGGGTATGTGCCCAGCCTGGGCCCCTTTCCTCAGGACTGGGCCCTCAGATTTGGTGTGTTATCCCCATTGTGACAGTTGGAGCAGATTTCAGATTTCAACCATGTGCCTGTGGTCCTACTTCAGAGTGTTGTGTGTGTTGGGTGGGGTTGAGCAGCCTCCTGTCAATGGTTGGCATGAAGACTTAGAGCAGGGAAACCCTCAGTTCCCAGGAGGAGTTCTCCAGGCTGACCCTGCTTTCTCTTCTGGCTCAAAGGGAGCTGTGTTTGTGAAGAATACATACATACGAGGGCTGTTTGGAAAGTACCCAGCCATGTAACCATTGTTACATTGACAATGGCTGGGTTTTTTTCAGATAGCCGTCGTACTTGTTTAAATCTGTATAGGCTGATCTTTACACTTGTTATGTCAAACATTTATTGAGCTATTTCTTGCCTGGCTGTATGCTAGGTCCTGGGGGTGCAAATAAAAATGAAACACTGTCCCTGCCTTTCAGGAGCTTATGGTAATGGAGGAATTTCAACATATACCCTGCCAAGTACTTCAATAAGGTTGGGCTATGGAGAAGCCAAGGAGGAGGGCAGCAGTCCGGGCCAGCAGTGATGGGGGCCGAGGGATGGCAGCTGGCAGAGAGGGTGGTCCAGAGAAAGGGAAGAGCCCTGTGGCTTATTTCCATTGGCATCCAGCTCTCTTGGTGATCTTGATGGGATGAGGAGGAGGGAAGGCCAGAGGTAGATCCAAGGGAGGCTACCTCGCCAGTGGGCTTGTTGGCCATAGCTCAGTTGTCATCATCTATAGGTATTCACAGCATTGTTGTCTTTGCAAACTTCCTGGAATACATCTACCCTATTAGAGAGATGTTGATTGGAACAGACTTGATCTTGCCTTCTGGGACTTAAATTCTTTGTGTTTTTTCCCCAGGAAGCCCAGAATTCCCATGTCTACTGGGTGAGTATCTCCCTTAGGGAGGAGGAGCTCAGGAGGAGTGCCTGCTGGGGAATCAGGTTGGGAGGTGCAGTGCAGGTGTCAACCTTTGTTGCATTTTGCTCTCCTAGACTTCTGGGCAGACTAGCCCAAAGTTTACTTTCTCAGATATGAACTGTCTCCCCTGTTCCCACAGTGGCGCTACTGTATCCGCTTGGAGAACCTTGACAGTGATGTGGTACAGCTCCGGGAGCGACACTGGAGGATATTCAGTCTATCTGGCACCTTGGAGACAGTGCGAGGCCGAGGGGTGGTGGGCAGGGTGAGCGTCATTGGGCCAGTAATGCCAAGTTCCTGGTCCTGACCAGCAGACCTGGGGGCTTACTGCATTGTTTTTTGTTTTTTGTTTTTTGTTTTTTTTATATTTTATTATTTATTTATTTATTTATTTTTTATATTAGTGCATTGTTTCCTCCTCCTCTGTGGTTAAGGGCAGAGGTTCCTTGTGTGAATGCATTGGTGAGAAATCTTACAACCCTGTGGGATAGGTTTCTTACAACCTATTTCACAGATGAAGAGAGAGATTATAAAGTTAAATAACTAGCCCATTGCCCCATAGCTCTAGTAGAGGCAGAACCTGGAATTGAATTCAAGTGAGTCTGACATCAAGGTGGTATAGTTTTTGTTGCTAGCACAGTGTCTTTTTAAAAATCTGAATTTGAATGCCCTTAGGTAGGGTATGCACCCCCCACCTACTCCTGGTTGTCCTCCCTTTTCCTCTTTATATGCTTAAGTCTTCTGCTGACCCTTGAAGAGATCTGATTTTGCAATTCCTGTACTACCCTACTCTGTCTCCTGAGAAATAAAGTCACAGGAAGTGGCCAGGGGCCACATTTAATAAGCATTTATCCAGGTCAGCACGGACTTGGGGAAGCATGGTGGGATAGTGAATAAGAATAGGGCTTTGCAGTTAGTCTGGCTTCAAATGCCAACTGTGTTCTTTACTCGCCACATAAAACTTTGGGCAAGTTATTTAACCAAAATCTCAGTTTCTTACTGTTGAAATGGAGATCACACCTTATGAATACTTGGAGACTTAAGTCAGCAAAGGTTTGCAGAGCGCTGCCATGGTGCCTGGCACTTAGGCACTCAGCAAATGGACACTGGAATGGGTGTTTACAGAGTAGGTCCTGGGCCTAGCATCTTTTCCCAGAGTCCTCAGACATTCAGTCTGATTATTTTTCCCCAGAATCAGAATAAAAGGTCCAGGTCCAGTGGAGGAAGCACTGGCCGGCAGTCATTGTGGGAAGCATGAGGGGACGTCCAGTCCTGATGAACTGGCAGTCAGCATCTGACCCCAAGGTACAGGGAGTTTACATGGCTTGACCTGTTTTGCCTGAACCCTCACAGGAACCTGTGTTATCCAAGGAGCAGCCTGCGTTCCAGTACAGCAGCCACGTCTCGCTGCAAGCTTCCAGTGGGCACATGTGGTACGTGAGCATGTGCTAGGCCAGGGGCAGCTCAACTCCACAAACACGAGCTACAGATCAGAAAAGTGGGAGCTCATAGCTTGCAATTAATTCTGGCCAAGTTAAGTCCTGAAATGGAGCCATAAGCCATAATGGACTTATCTTTTATAACCATCTCTTTTCCAGTCCCCTGTGGTTTTGTGGACTGAGAACTTAAGCCAGAGAAGCCTGGTGATTTGATGGTGCACTGAGTTGCCATGCAGTTAGTTGTTTTTTCCTCTCCTGATGTTTCACTCCTTAACCTAAAAGTGTAGTTGGGTAGCTTATGCATTATTCATCTAAGGGCCAGAATCAGGTCAGCTGTGTACCTTCATGTAGGGCCAGGAAGGGTTCTTGGGTCTCTGAACATGTTATCCTGGCATGATTCTGTGGTTCTGGAGCTGAGGACATAGGGCTGTCTAGATCCTCAAGAGGGCCGCAGCCTTTACTCTCTCTAAACCAGCTTCTCTGACCCACAGGGGTACATTCCGCTTTGAGAGGCCTGATGGCTCCCACTTTGATGTCCGGATCCCTCCCTTCTCCCTGGAAAGCAATAAAGATGAGAAGACTCCACCCTCAGGCCTTCACTGGTAGGCCAGCTCAGGCCCCTGAAGAGCAGCTGTCATCCCACAATTGTTGCAGAACTCTTTCCATCATGGGCCACAGTGGATCTCTTAAATGCTTGTGCCATTTGATTGTGGGGTTCTTTTTTGGTTGGTGGGCTGTAAGTTTTCTCCACAAGACCCACATAGGACTCCTCCAAGGCTAGCCTTCCCTGTAAGCCCTGCCCACACTGTGTTCCAGTAGACCTTTCTTTCCACCAGGAACTGTGTTCAGCTGCCACAGGTCTGGAGGAGTTTCTGGGCCTGTCACACAAGTTGTTTGAAATGTGGGGCTTGGTCAATAAACCAGTGCACGCTTGGCCACCCTTGCCATTTCTGCCTTTAGGGTCTCAGGCTCCCTTTCTGACTCAGTGGGGGCCCTTGATTGCTTTCCTTGCTGTTCTTTCAGGAAACTGCCCCTTCTACTAGGGTATATATGTTTCCCTCTTGAGGCTAGGGGTTGGCTGGATGTCTCGCAAGGTCACAGTGCCCTCAACCAGTGGAGTGGGCGCTGGATTGGACTCCTGTTCTCTTTACCTTACACCACATGCAGCGTGGGAGGCCAACAGCAGGGTCAGAGGAGTAGCCTGATTCTTGGTGCTGGCTAAACCACTAGCATTTCTGGCTTTCTTGGGCCTGGGAGAAGAGTGAGCAAGTCAGTCAGGTTTTCTGGAACAATGGGCTTGAGCACAAGTTTGTCAAGCCTCCAGACCACAAATGCAGAAATTCAGCTGAGCTTTAGGTATGGATGGCAAATAAGCCAAGCTACTTTCTGAGCTTCTCACAGATCTCCAAGAGCCAGAGATGAAATGTGCTGCATTTTACCCTGATTCTTAGGGTTCCTGCTCCCCTACTACCATAGTGATTGTTAAAAGAGTTCTTTTTATTCTTGAATTAATATTAAATCTCAATTTCAGCCCTTATTAGTGTTGTCCTTAATCTTCCACCAGGGGGACCCTGGGTTGCAGGGTAATTGAGTATAATACAGACTTACAACTGGGAGAATACAGGGTCAGGTGGTAAACACAAATATAAGAACTGTCTACAGCAGTGAGCTGACCAAGCTATATAAGCACTTTACACACGGTTCTGTACCATTGCAGTGTAACAAAACTTTATTAGAAATTACTGTTTGTGTCATCTTTGTCGAACAACAAAGAATTGTAGTTATGTAATAAAGGAGAAGTTCTCTTATGCCAGGACCTGTGCCACCCTTCAGACAGACCTTGGTCAGATAACAAACTGAATAAAACCAATATGGGTACATGTGGTTACTACCAGGCTTCCAGTTTTCTCAGAACCTGAAGAGATTTGACTTTCATCCACACTTTTTGTTTACTTTCCCCTGGGCTGTTAAGAGTTTAAAAATTCACATAACCAAGAGCTGCTTTCTGAACAGGGCTGGGAAACTCAAAATTCTCTAAACCCTTACACCACAAAGACTCATTTTAAAAGTTATGATTACTTCAGTGAGTTCAATGTAAGTATTTTTCTTAAGATCAAAGCAGTATTTTCAATCCAGAAAAGTGCTCAGAGTCCCCAACTATCATGTTTTCTTAGGAAGAAAGACTAGCCACCACTGAGACAGCAAAGGATGTGAATGTCAAAGCAGTGAAGAGGCTACAGGGGCTGTGAAGGTCAAAGGCCAATCATTAAAATACCTCAGTCAAGAGCTGGGACTTGAATTCAATAGAAGGGCTTCAGGAAGGCAGCTGAAGAAACAGGCCAGTGGCTACAGGTAGAAGTATTCCAGGTTCTGTGGGAAGGTCACAAAGCCAAAGCCAGAATCTGGCCAAAGAAATGGATTTGTCTTCATCTTGTTACTTCACTGAGAACTGGAAGAACTGTTTATAGTTGATCACCAGGGTGCCTCACCTCAGTCTTTATATATTCAAAACGGTGACAACTGTAAAATACCTGATTAGTTACATTTCCCTTGTCCCATCATGTCATTTTAGGTCCTTGTTGAGTGTTTAACCCTGACCTGGCATTTGCCCATAGGCTCTGTAGGGTCAGCCATGAGCAGCCACTTAGGGAATAATAGTAAGAGTAGTCAAGAGAGATGAACTTGATAACCTATGCCCCTTTCAGAATGAGTGGGCATTGCTAAGTGGCTATATTGCTTTGTTGGGCTGGCTGAATACTCCCTCCCTGATGGCGTTCCTTTGGAAAAGAATTCTGATAAACAGCCTCCCAAGGGCCAAGCTAAACAGAAGAGAATAAAAACCAAAGTCCCAAAGAGGAATTCACATCCTTGCCCAAGAGCTGGTGCTTGGGATCTCCGTGGCCAAGTTACCCAACAAGAAAGGAATGAATGAACTTTTCAAGGGACTTAGGCTACTCACATCATCCTGTTTAGATTCATCACTGGGCAGAACCACCATCCCCAACCGGAACATAAAACCAACAGCATGTATGGGGAGTGGGGAAGATACATGGCCAAGTACATGCCACCTGTGCACAGGGCTGCTGGGAATGCAGGACTGCACCCACTGCTATGGGTTTCCCAGTGTTCCTGCTGCAGCTCATGCTTCTGGCACCTAAAATGGCTTTTTGGCCTTACAGTACGGTAGCATGCCTTAGAGATAAAGAGAATCAAAAAGAACAATCATGTTAGACCCTGTTATTGGGGGTAAAATGTCCTTTCGCACAGGTGTTATTAGGACCACAGGTCCCAACTTACTCATATACATCCTCATCGCTCTGGGTCAACTGCTTGGCCAGCCTGGCAAAGCCAAAGCTGGTCAGTGTTTTTATTGCTGCTTCTATCCCCTAGGGAAGAGGGGATTAGGCTCAGGAAGAGACAACACGGGACAGGGAATACAAATCTGAATAAAAGAACAAAGTGCTTTAAAGAAACAGATCCCAAAGGCATCGAGAAGGGCCTGGGATTCTGCCTTACTGAGGTTCTTGGGACCCTAGAGTGGTAGCAGGAATATTCAGTCCCCTCATTAGACCTATAACTGTTAATTTCCTAGATTATTTAAAATGAAAACAAACAAACCAACCAACCAACCAAACTCAGCAATCCTGTGCTTCAACAAGTTAGGAACAAAATGAGCTCCACCTTTTAAGAAACGGCCTCCATAGCACCAGCAGCCACCTTCCCCACAAAATGAACCCACTGCCCTTAGCTGAGGCATATAGGTAGCCCTTCAGAAGAGCAAAGGGTCACGGGCAATGTTCCTAGTAGGAGGTGGGCAGGTTGGTCCACTCAACACATGGACAGAAGTAGCTCCTGTCAGGCAGTCAGGGGGATGCTGAACAGAGAGGCCAGGATTCAGTCATTGTGAAGTGCTCAGGGAGCAGGACAAAGGAATGTGGTCCCTCCCCTGCTCAGGCCCTCTGACCTCCCAAGCAAAGCCTGTCATGCCCTTCAGTGTTGGAGCAGAGACCCAGCCAGCAGCAGCGTGGGGTGGCCAATGGGGTAAGATTCCACAGGGAGAGAGCCAGGAAGTCCTATGCCCTGACTCCCTAAGGATCTTGTCAGTCACGATGGGTAGATGGGTGGCCGAGCTGCCGATCATCGTAAGTGCTATAGCGCTTGACGTGGATGCGGCGGACACGGTCCCTCAGTTCGAAGGTCTCCTCGTCTTCACTCGGGGAGGCCTGGCTGTGACTACGGCTTGTGGCCTCCAACAAGGAGTTGTCGGGGACTCGGGGGGTCTCGTAGAGTAGGACATTGAGTGTCTCCTCATAGATTCGGGCCTCTGGGAATTCCACCTGGGGTAAAGAGGACAAGATGAATGAATGAATGAGGTTTCATCTCAGAGAGGGAGCAACATGTTAGAGACCCTGGTCCTGTGCTGGTTCCATGAGGTCTCCTGAACTCTCATGAGACAAGACGGCTTTCTGTCTCATAAGGGAGGGCAGGTCTCCCTCTGAAGGTGTGATATGTATTCTGTACACATAATGATGCAGAAGACTAGCAACCCTCTCCATGCCCTACTGGATCCCAGACCAATGAACTAGTGTGTGCAGAGGTTAGGGCCTTGGCTTTGTGGTTACACCTCGGTACAAGTACAGCTTCATAGCTGCAGGGCGTTGGGCTTAACCTTACAGTGCCTCAAATTCCACGTGTACCATCATGGTTAATATCTACCTCAGAGAGTTGTTGTGAATGTTAACTGAAAGATAGAAAGGTATGACATTCAAGGCACCTGAATTCTAGGGTAACTTGCTGTGTCATCTTGAGCTTCTGTTCCCTCGTGTCCAATGGGGAGAATGGCTCTAGGCCTGCCTGGCTCACAGGTGTGGTGTAAGGAGTCAAAAAGTTCATGAAAAAGAAAGCACTTAAGGTGATAGGTGCTGCTTCCACTTACACAGCATAACCAGCCGCCACAGAAATCTGTCCTTGAATTCTAATATGTGTGCATGGGAGTCCCAAAAAATGACAGGAGGAAGCAGGGCCACCTTCTGTAAACTGTCCCTCACTGATCTTCAGACTGCCCAGCTGTAGGCACTTTAGTAGTCGGGGGGCCAAGATGCTACACAAGCCTGGATGCTTTGAGCCCTTCACACGCACACAACTCTCCCCCTTCCAGATGAGCTGCCCTTCCATCCAGCAAAGCCCTGCTGTCTCTGGAACACATACTCGTGGAGGGCAGGAACTCTGGGGAAGACACCAACTGCTTGCAGCCTGGAGAGCGGGGTTAGCTAAGTTTCTGTTGACTACCACCTAACAGATCCCTCACATGTGCCTAGTGCTGTGTTGTTACTATACTACAGAAGCTAAGCTGACTGACTGGGAGCACCTAAGTAGCAGAGGCCAGACAAGAAGTCTGAACAGCTATTTCTACTACACTGCACATCTTTTAAGAATTGTCTCATTTTCATAATAGCTCTGTTAAATTCACACTATTATTCCTATGTTTGCAAATGAGGAAACTGAGGCCCAAATGGTTTAAATGGCTTATTCAAAGTCCGAAAACTGGTAAATGGTGGGACCAGAATTCGAATGTGAACTGGGCCAACTCCAAAGACCTGGTCTTTCCACTGCATTGGTTGTTCCCTTTCCCTCTCAGCTGACTAGAACAAATAGTTCCTGTGCCATTCCCTGAGCCCCTTGTACTGGCCTTCATCCTTGCCCAGCACAATCAGAGCACGTTTGAGAAAAATAGCAAAATGGATACCTCTTTTGCTCACTGTGGTCAAAGGCTCAGTTGGGGTTTCACTGGTGTGTGTCCTGCCCCAACCTACCCAAAGGGAAGCTCCCCATACCTTGGTCTGCTTCTTCTCCGTAGCATACACAATGGAGGTGCAGCACACCTCTGCCAGCTTACGACCTTGGCCATAGAAGGACCAGCAGCAGATCTCATCACCGATGACATCCTTGATGAAGAGCACACGGCCATTGAAACGCAGGGAAAGCTTGTCAAACAGTTCGATGTTTTTCAATAAGTGGTCGTCAGAGTTGCTGAAAAACCCATGAGGGCCAGCAGGCCTGGGAATGAGGTTCCAGCATATGGAGGGTACTAGCTGGGCTCTCCCTGCCCCTCCCCTGTCATGCTGAAATAAGGAAAAGATGCCAGAGGGAACAGGAAGAGAAAGGGTCATGGGGCAGCCTCTGGATATGGGGGCCTGTGAGGAACAGGAGTGGAGTTGGTTTTAGGTTAAAGCACAGAGAACTGAGGGAGGGAGGTATCCCCTCATTAGGCCCGGAAGGAAGGAGGCTTGCTGCTATCTCAGCAGGATTCCTTCCCTTGTCTTAGGGGTGTCGCTGACAACATGTCTGTCCACAGAGAGTCACTGGGAGGGTTCAAGACTCTGAGCCTGCAACCTCCTGCACTGACCTAACTGTGGGGGCAAGGGGGAAACTGGCCCAGTATAAAGGCTTGCTTAGGAGGAGTCCCAGCCCATTGGCTTCCCAGAGTCCCTCCTCCACCCCATAATGCAATACTAGGAAAGCACCTAGCATAACACGTTAAAAGGATGTTACATGTTCGGTCTCATTTATATCCCAGCTTGGGGCCCGTAAAAAGTTCCAAACGCCTCTGCCCTGATTTCCCTTCTATGCTCTGTTCTTCTCTCCTAGGGTACAGATTCATGCCAACTGTGCCAAGAATGCAGCTGGCTTCCCTTGGGTCTGTGGCCCAATTTCCATCCTGGCTGCTCAACTCTTTCAGCTGCTTCTGCAGCCCTTTCTCAGCAGTCCACATCAACCCCCTCCCCCCACCCCGACCAAGGCCCACCCTACCTGGTATAAGAATACTTGTTGTTGCTTCTATTGTACAGCAGCTTTACCACCGGCTATAAGAGAGGAAGAGTGTGAGGCCCAGGCTTGGGACCTGGCATCCCCTGCCTGTAGCCCTCAGGGATCCCAGTACCTTGGTAGAAGACTCAATGAGCCTCTCCTCCTCCTTCAGGGATGTGATGATGGGGATATTGCACACAGGCTGGTAGGAATCCTTCTTGTCCTGGGTGACACACACAGCCAAGAATCTTTTTTGAGATCTTCTGTTTGCCAGGCTTAGCCAGGCTTTCCCCAGGATCTGTCAGAGTCACCCCTGCTTGCTAAGGAGGCACCAGACAGTGATCAGGAGGCCCCCTGATCAGGAGCTGGCAAGCAGACTCCCATTTCCAGAAAACCTAAAATCTACCTATCTAGGCTATAAACTAGAAGCAGGGCCTGGGCATACCGCCTGGGTCCATCACCTTACAGACTGACTGGCTGCCTGCTTGTTCGGCCTAGGTAACACCTCGTGTATTTAACTAGGTCAGGACTCATTAACCATATCCGCCACACAGCCTTCTAGGGACTGGACCTATGTCCCCGAAGGGGGCCAACTCCCAAACCTCATCGGGTGGCGCCAACCCTGCCTCCGTACCTGCAGGGCGCTCTGGCACATGCTCACCAGTCCCTGAATGAGGTAATACTTTGCTTCGGCCATCAGTTCCTTGATCTCTTGCCGGTTTGGAGGGAGGACAATAGTGTCGTCACGGAGATAATTCAAAATGGTGCCAAAGTGCTTTCCACATCGGTCTATGAGGATCCAGCCTAGGGATTTAGATGGGTCCCAGAGGGTTACTGTTTGTCTCCAGGTACTGAAGAAGCAGGCAGCAGCAAAGGCCACCTGATGAGTCTGGTGACAGGTGGAAAAGAACACATACGCACAGAGCCCACAGCAGAGGGTAACAAGTGGGAACAGAAGCTCTAGCTCTTAGGTCCATGGCTGCTCTTCACCCCTCTTCCCTGAAACCAAGAACTGGCACATACCGTGGGAGAGACAGGCCCTCCAGACTCTGTGGAGGTCTACAGAGGTCTAAGCTCAAGAGCACTCAGGTCCACCTCCTGACAACACAAAATATCAGGCCCTGCTTGCCTTCTGCCCACTGCCCAGTCACTACGGTGATGCTTCTTATGAGAATCTAGTCCTATGTAAATAAAAGAAAAGTACAGATTGTCTCCCTGGAAAATGCATAAACACACAACATTCTATATGTACAATTTCTAAGGATTCCAGGTGAAGGAGTCCTATACCAGGTGAATTAGAAAAGGGAACCTAAACACTAGATCTGACTATGCCCTGCCCTGAAGTCACTTCCCCAGTCACTCCTTCTTCCTCCCCACCTCACCCAACAAGCCCCAATACCTCACCTTCTTTGTCAGTCAGCACCTCCATGCGCCCGCTGAACATGGCCTTGAGCATGGTGTCATGCCTGGTTAGTGCCCGCACGGTGGTATAGTACAGGGAACCACCCACATTGAGCTGGACGTATTTATTGCCCAGGCCTCCTCCCTTGAAGCCGCTCAGCTTGGGCTTGGACCCTGAAGCTGGGCACAGACAGGTATCCCCCGACATCTCTCGCTGCAGGTAGATCACCACACGGCAGGTGGTCGGTTTGGAAGGCTGCGCCGTGGTGGAAGGGTCACGAGTGAATGGCCAGTGGAGGCCAGAGCTTCATATTCTCAGCACTGTGAGCAGGAAATACGAGAGAAGACAGAGAGAAGATAGGAGTCAGCAGAGGGGCGTCCTTAGCCAGGAGGGAACAGTAGGAGAAACACTGACCATCCAGGCATTCTCTCCTTGATTCCCTGGCAGAGGCTAAGGCGCTAGGCAATTCTAAGAAAGATGCTTCTGCTGCTCTTTATGGTACCAGGAACCAGGGCTGGGACCAGTCTCCCAGAGCTGGTCACTTCACCAGCCTCCCTGAGATTCAGCTTAGCTCTAGGTTGCAAGGAGGACAAGCAAGCCCTCAGAGTCAGTCAGATGAACAGACTGAGAAGAGCACAAGTCCTCACCCTGGGGATCAACCAGTCAGATTCCAATTATTTTCTTCTCAAGATTCCCATGATCCAAGACTTCCAGCCAAACCTACTGGGAGTCTAGCCAGCTTAGGAGTTTCCCAGGAGCCCAAGAGACAGGATGTACTTCCTTTTTAAAGATTCCTGGTTCAGGAGCAGCTGCACCGGTGGTTACTTTGAGTACCACCCAGAGTCTCACTTCAGGAAGGGAAATAATGTCCCTTCAGGAGAGCATGGAATGAGTCAGGCTGGAGGAAGCCGGTCGGTGTTCTTAGCAGGTGACCCTGGCTGCAGCTAGGGTTTCCCGACCTTTCCTTTCTTGGCACCAGCCCTGTCTCAAGTTCCTGAAATTGTCAACATTTTTTTAGGATATAACAACTATAGGGGAGCTATTTTTGCTTCCTTTCCTGAGAGGGGGCCCAGCCTATCTCTTCCTCTCTTCCTTCCCAACAAGAATGGGGAGAAAGGGCTAGAAAAGACCAGATGATAAATCTAAAAACAACTAAGTGATTTAGAAGTTCATGGGAGGGAGGAGCAAGGAAAGCAAAGAAAGGCAAACCCAGGTCACCCCTTATGATATAGATTATATATTACATGTTTTGATTTTCTAAAGAATCACAAAATTTCATTCACTGAAGAAAAAAAAATAGCAAACATTCATTGCATGTTTACTGTGTTCTAGGTACTATGTTAGGCATTTAATATTTAGTAGCTCATTACTTCACTCAGCAATAAAACAAGAGTGAGTGACTTCCATGTTAAGCAGTAGGGACAGAGAGATGAATAGACACTTTCCTTGCCTTTAAGGAGTTCAAAGAAGCATCATAATGTTAACAAGAATAAAAATAATAAGAGTTAGCATTGACTGTGCCCCTGCTATGTGCCAGGCACTGGGGATAATGAAGAGAACAAACAAGGCATGGCCTCATTGAGCTTACATTCTAGTTGGTGGATATAGAAAACAAATGAATAAGCAGGTAATTCCAAAAGTAAGAAATGCAATAAAGACAACAAAACAGTGATAAGAAAGAGAATAGGGAGAAGTACTAATTTAGGTCGGGGGACTGGGAAAGCTTCCTTGGGAAGGTGACATTCCAGCTGAGGTCTGAGAATATTTCAGATAGATGGAAGGGTAAGTGCCAAGTTCCTCAATTAGATACAGGTTTTAGGAACAAAAATAAGGGCAAGATGGCTGGTGCATGAAAAAAGGGGAAAGTTGGCCTGATGTAAAGTCAAAGAAGGCAGGGGCCAAGATCTTATTGGAGTTTAGGTTTTATAGCAATTGCAATGGGAATCGATAGGAAAGTTTTAAGTAGGGGAGTGATGTGATCTGAGTTACTTAAATTTTGAAAAGATCACTCTGGCTGCTGTGTAGAGAATGGATTGTAAGGGTTCAAGAGAGCAAGTGAGAAGACCCGAGGAAGCAGTAGTTTAGGCAAGAGATGATGAAGGCTTGGGTCAGAGTGGTGATAACAGAGACAGAAAAACGTGGAATGACTCTTCATTTAATTATTACAACATGCAGAAGTTTACAGTTGCCATCATCTCTTCTAGGTGCAAGCCAAAAGCAGTGCACTGGTTTTCCCACATTTACTCTTCCATTCGCCAAACAGTGCTTAGCACAATGCCATACACATTTTAAAGTATTTAACATATGTTGGTTTGTTATACTGAAATTGTCCCTGAAAAGATTTAGGTAGGTCCCTGGGAAGAATGCCCAAGGTAGGGCTAGAGCAGGCACTGTGTGAAGTAGTGAATTCCTTTCATGGCTTGTTTAGGAGACTCATTTGCCTCAAGGATGGAATGAATCGTCACCAGAAGATTGCCCAATCAATAACTAACACAACTAGGAGATCACCTCACCTTCCTCAGCCCACCCAAAGGAATACTGTATTTTGCCATGTATAATGCACACACCCCCCCCATCCTTGAGGGGATAAAATAAGGATGCATATTATACATGGGTAGTATTAATTCCATATCTATATAAATGTTTTTAATTCTTTTATTTATGCTTATGATTTAAAAATGTAACTTTGGAAATCAGTAACTGTTTTGTAATTATTGGTTACCTAAAATTTCTTGTACCATAATATGTTAAAAATAAATGCCAAAATTCCTTTATAACACAAAAAACAAGTACCTAAATATAAAGAAATAAAAATCTGAATTAAAAAATTAAAACGAAAGATTTTTTCCCCTGAAAGTTTGGGCCAAAAACGTGGGTGCGCATTATATCCGGTAAATCCAGCCTCTCAACAAGTTTTAACAAGTTCCAACGTATTTTGTATCTAGCCCCAATTTCCCCGGATCAAAGAAAGCACACATACACATTCTGCTAAAGCGAAGGAACTCAAAGGCTAGGTGGTTGCCAACAGAGGAAGGCAAATCCAGAGCTAATCTATTTTTTCCTACATAGCAATTACTATGAGCACTTGGATGACGTCAACTCAGATTCTGCCCAGACCAATGGGTTCCAGGAATTCTTTTGCAGTTGACGCCCCAGAATGTAATTCCAGTGAGAATGAAGTTTCCACTGGTAGCCTCAGTGCTTTTCCTTCCGGATTGTGTGGATATTTGGGGATGCCTGAAGCTAGGAGTGGATCCGTGTCTCACTCAGCGAAGTTAAGGGGAACCTACGAAGAATAAAAGGGGGAGCAACCATGGTTGTGGAAGGAGGTGGGGTGCTAAAGACCCAGAAATTCGTTACGCACGGGGGGAATGGGGAGTGAGGAGAGAGTCAATCTTAGTTAGAGAGAATGGGGCCAGCAGAAATCCTAGGTGTAAAAATCTTAGGCTTTATCCAAAGGATCTGGAAAAATCTAGGGAGACCCGACCTCTCTGTGGCCAGTGTAGTCTTCCTTATCCCATACTCCTTACTATCGAGAAACCGAGACCGGTTCTGACACACACTCTCAGTGGGAATCTGAGCTCTTCCTCTCTCCTACGCCGTCTCTCGCCTTTTCCCTGGGTTCAGATGGGGCTCTCTTTGCTCCATCCCTTCCCCTAGGGTATCAGAAAACCCCGTTCTCACCGTTCCCGGGAGGGCCTCTTTTCTCAGTCTGGTTACAAGTCGAAACCGTGCCTCCCTGCTCGCCAGCAATCCCAGGTTGTGAACTCACATCCTCCGACCGCGGATTGCGCCGCGAGTTACCGCCCAGCCCCGTCTGCCTAAACGCCTGAGACTATAAGGCCGGGAAAGCCCAGCACCCAATCAGAGGAGAGTGAAGAACCCCGGAGAGTATTCCATGATATGTGCAAAGCTACTTCCGGTAGCCTTCCCGGTGCAAAGGCTCCTGGATTTTGTAGGCAGCCATCTTTCTTCGCGAGCCTCTGTTTCCCACCAGGCTCTGCGGGTTAGGAGGGTGTGCTTCCCGTGTTAGGTAGAGACGTTCTGTGTAAACGGGCATTGTAGCCTTGGCAGCGGCCGAAGCGTGGGGGCCAGGTAACGCCGCTGCGGACTGAAGTGAGAAGCTACTTGCTGACATTACCCTGGGCTGCTGCGCGCCGCCACTACGGTGTCGGCAGGTAGGCCGTGACTCCGGGTCAGGGGACGCGGGCAGACTCTGGTAGATGAAGCAGGCAGGCCCGCGCCCTGAGGAAAGGCTTGGCTCTTCGGGAGAGGTTTTACACCCAGCTTGGGCCCGGAGCTTTACGCGTTGATACCACGATCTTATGAAGAAACGGCGGCTCAGATAACTTCAAAAAGTTTGCTTAGTGAAGACAGCCAGCTCCATTCCCAGATCTTTCTAACTTTGTTCCTAGCGCCCTTTCCCCACACCCCATGGATGGAGCGTGCAGATAGTGCCTGGCCTGGATCTGGGAGAGTCAGGGGAGGGAGAGGGTGTAACCAACCGCCCTGATTTCCAGGGAGCTCGGTCTGGCTCGCGTGGCGGTGTTTCTCGGATGCTCAGAACACGCGTGTGTGGTGGGAATCGGGAGAGAATGTGATAGTCGGTTGTGAACCTTCTCCCTTCACTCCTTCCCCGGTCTTACCCATCTCATTCAACTATTCCCTCCAGCCGTGCAGTTGTCTCAAGCCAGAAACATAGGAATCCATGCTAGATACTAGGGTTACAGTGATGAACAAGGTAGGTGTAGCCCCATTCTCTTATTCCCTCCAATCCATTCTCCATCCTGGGTCAGAATGAGCTCTCTAAAAGGCAAGTCTGATTATGTCACTCTGTTGAGAATCCACTGGCTGTGTATTACCCCTCTGATAAAATCCAAGCTCATTACTATGGCTTTCAGAGCCCTGCATGATCCAGTTCTAGTCACTCCATTTAGCCTTGTCCTATTCCATGCTCCCCATTACTTACTGTGTTTCAGCCACACTAGCCTTTCAGTTCTTGGAGTGTTTTAAATTTTTTACAGCCTCAGGATCTTTACACATGCTTTTCCTTCTGCCTGGAATGCCTCCTCCCTACTTTACTTGACAAACTTTTGGACATCCTTTAAGACTCAGATTAAGTGTCACTTTTTCAGAAGGCTTTTATTGACACCCAGGCCCCATAAGAATTATGTCTTCCTGTTGTAGCTTCACCTAGCATCACGTGCTTTTTCTTATACTATTAGCACAATTTGTGATTATTTGTTTACTCTTTCACCGAAGCATTAAAGCATTAAAGCATTTTCTTCACTATTACTTCAGAGCAGGGACTCAGGAGATGTTTCTGAATAAATAAATACATGCTCTCAGGGAAGGGAGTGGAAACCGAAGCAGATATTTGTTCCCTCATGTTACTTGAGCAGTTGGTCTGATTAATCATCCAGTAGGTATTAAATAAATGCTCAACTATATGTGTAAATATAATAAGTTGGAAGACAAATCTTTTAAAAAATCCCAACCATAAGGAAGCTCCAGATGATAAAAATGTTGGAAAAGGAAGATGCTAGCCTACTTACTTTAGTAGACTCCAGTGAGGCCAAAGGCTCTGGGCCATGGTCATATACAGACAGCCTGTAGACATGCATTAGTTCGCCCACAGCTTTTTTGGTTTTTGATGTGTTTTTTCCTCTCTTTTCCTTACTTTAAATTTTTTAATTAGATACTTTCCTTTAAAAATCAGATCCCATATACAAATCTGGGTTTCTGGTCCTCTTATAAGTCAGTTGGGCAATGGTAAGACTTAATTCTTTTTTAACCATTGATCCTCCTGCGGTACATGTGCTCTGGACAGTCACTCCCAGAATTACCCCATTCAGATCAGAACTTCTCTAAGGAAGCTGGAAGGGAAACAGGTGAGGCTGGAGGGAACAAAGGGAAAGGCTGGTGCAGGGCCAGGTAGTGGTAGGCTTTGGAATACCTGGGGTTTTGGAATTGGTTTAGCAGCCAATAGTTAGACCTAAGTAAGCAGCATTACCTGCATTTCTAGATAGGATATATGATCTCTTATTTTTTGGGTTGTTATTTTTAAGCTAGAATAAGAGTGAGTCTTCAGTGTTTCCTTCCCAGAATTGAGACATCCTTTGGATCAGGAATGCAATGTGGCCTGGGAAGGGAGAAAATATCTCTGCTGGTCCACTTGCCTATAGAAAAACCCCAAATTCTAGGTTGGCACACATGGTCCTTCTGATCTGGCTCCATTTGACCTTTCCAGCTCCATCCTCTGTCCTTTCATCTTCTAGGTGGGACAGTCCCTTTCAGTGACTTCAGGCTCTGTTCATGCTGTGCTGTTTTCTCTGCTTGGAATGCCTTTCCTTGACTTCCTTACTTTATATGTTGTCACTGATAACTTCATTCTTTTTTGTGTTTTCTGCTGTAAAGAGACTGATTCAACTTTGGATACTAGTTCAGGCAAGTGTACAGTATCCTGTGGCATACAGTTTGGGTAATATTCTTACTCATGGTTTATTTTCTTAACCCTAATTTTTAATTCACTCAGATTTTCTCTTTTGTTTTATGTATTGTTTCAGTACTATATTTGAAAAGGTTTTTCATGTCCTTTTGGGTATATGATGGGATAAATTAATAGGCTTAATGGCTGACGTTAGTTCAAATGTCAATTCCCTCACTGTACATTAACTGCTCTGTTCTCCTGCAACGCTTTAGTAACATTTCTGTAAAAGCACTTAATATGGTGTAATTTTTCAATTTACGTGTCTGTCTTCCTCCAGCAAAACCATGTGCTCTTCAAGGGTGAACACCATGTTGTACTCATTTTTGTATCCCCAGCATCTGGCAGTGTTGGCATGTAGTAGGCACTCAAGAAATATGTGTTGAATGAATGATGCCTGTGACAAACAACCGGACTTTATTCTTTCTTAACCCTTGTTCCTATGACTCACTTCCTCCTGACTGCCACTATCTTCTCTTTTCTAGGGAGGCCAGAAGGGAAACAGGTGAGGCTTAGAGAGGTGGAGGCAGTGGGAAAGGAGAGCCTTTGGAACATTTGGGGTTTTGGCATTGGTGCCTGGGGGCAGGAGTGGGGCTGAGCTGGAAGCAGGCATTTCCTTGGGTGGCTGGGAAATGGTCAGGGGTTGGGACTTGTTTCTTTACAGCTATGGCCAAGGACATCCTGGGTGAAGCAGGGCTGCACTTTGACGAGCTGAACAAGCTGCGGGTGTTGGACCCAGAGGTTACCCAGCAGACCATAGAGCTCAAGGAAGAGTGCAAAGACTTTGTGGACAGTGAGTGTCATTTGGGAAGACATGTTGCTACTCGGCTTTGAACTATTCCAACTGTGCCCAAACTCCAACCCTTGACTGCTGCTCTTGGCCCTGTCAGAATGGAGCTGCTGGCTCCCTGGATGTTGAGCCTGGCCTTTATGAATTCCCATGTGCCTCCCATCTTGTCTCCCTTCCCTATTCTTATGCTCTTGTGTAGTCCCACACAGAGCACCAATCAGAACACTCTGTGGCTAGTCAAGGAGCAGAGTTCCTGTCTTGAGGCAGTCCTTTCATGAACGTGGCCCTTTGTGCTTCCTGTCACTCCTGGGAAAGCAGGATGGCTTCCATCCACAGAATGGGCTCACCAGGAGCCCTCACAGCTTGAGGTAACAGCAACTGATTGGTTCAGTGGGGACTGAAGGTCCAGGTATACCCAAGTCCAGCTCTGGACACCTGGACACCCATCTTTCAGACCAAGGGAGGCAGATTTTAGGATAGCAGGCACCAAATTATTTTGACACAAATTAGAAGAGGCAGTTAGTCCTGCCCTCTTGCTCCAAGGGAATGCTTAGGGAGAGTGATGACACTGAAAAAATAAAAACATTTTTTTCTTCTTTCCCCAAAAGAAATTGGGCAGTTTCAGAAAATAGTTGGTGGTTTAATTGAGCTTGTTGACCAACTTGCAAAAGAAGCAGAAAATGAGAAGATGAAGGTAAGATCTATATGTGTTTTGTCTAAACCTTGGCCTGGGACCCTGGTTCACTAGCCTCTCATCCTTCTGCCCTCTTGTTTATTTGGGTGAAGGGGAGATTCTTTTAATTAAAATAAGGTTTTAAATACTATTTCCTGTACAAATATTGACTCATGTTGTACACCTGAACCATGTTATATATGTCAGTTATACCTCAACTTAAAAAAATCCAACAATTCCTACTTCAGTTAACCTACTATTGAACTCTTATTACAGTACATTTTGTCATTATTTCCTTTAATCTTCACATCATCACTGAGCAGATGGTTTTATCCTCACTGTATAAATGAAGAAAGGCAGAGTATAGATAGATGTCTTGACAAAGGATACAAGGCTAAATTGGCACACCAAATGGGCCACTGAACACCTGTGGGTATACTCCTAGACCTGCCTCAGAGCTAGAGTCCAGTTCTTATCAGGCACTTTGGGATCATGAAGTTCATCTTCCTTCTGACTCCCTGCAGCTCTGGGGCTCACCCTTCTTTTCCCCACTGGGCAGTGAATAGCCCCCATGTGACTGTTAATGCTGAACATGGTTTTAATGAAGCCGTGACCTTCTTTGGCAATACTGTTTTTCTAGGCTATTGGAGCTCGGAACTTGCTCAAATCTATAGCAAAGCAGAGAGAAGCCCAACAGCAGCAGCTCCAAGCACTAATAGCAGAGAAGAAAATGCAGCTCGAAAGGTAGGAAGTTATGTAAAGCAAGTTCTTTACTAAACTGCAATTCTATTTTTCCTTCTTAATGGTCATCTCTCGTCCCTATTCTTCATCATTGCTCTCCCAGGAAGTGTCTCACTTGTCATCCTGATTTGAAGATTTAAAAAATAAAATAAAAATAAAATTACATCTGATGAGAAGGAAACAAAATTTGCTAATGTAAAACCACCTGTAATAGAGCATGAAAGCTCAGGTAGTGTCCACAGAATTGTCTGGCTGGCTCTCTGAAAGGAAAAGACCCTCTCAGGGCTGGTGATTTCTCATGGGTGGCCCTAGGTAGGGCGTTGCACCTACTTTTTTCTCTTTCTTGCCCTAACTTCTTCATTGTGAACTCAGACCATTTCTTGGAATCATTTAAATCACCTCTATTCTTTAGAATTAAGTCCATGGTTTATTTCATCCATTTTTAGGGCTTCTAACAATTTTGTTTTTCAGGTATCGGGTTGAATATGAAGCTTTGTGTAAAGTAGAAGCAGAACAAAATGAATTTATTGACCAATTTATTTTTCAGAAATGAACTGAAAATTTCATTTTATAGCAGGGCAAAAAAGAAAAAAAACTACCATTCCAGTGACTTCGATTAATGACCCAAGTATGTCATGTGAGATGGTGTGTAAGGAATGCAGCATGTCTGCAGGCAGTAAAACAGATCTGAGGGGGCTTGTTTCAGATGTCAGTGCAAATCTGGTGAACACCCAGTGACCACAGTGGCCCAGGTTCTCACCTGTTTTAGTGTAAACTGAGCAGTCTGTAAACTGATTTATTATTATTATTATTTTGGGGGGGGGTAAATTTACAAAGCTTTGAAAGAAAAAGCAATAAAGTATTGTTTTCAAATGGCTTATCTATCTTTTCCTTATGCCTTCAAAATGTATACTTAACCCCTTGTAAGATAACCTCTAGGCCAAGCATTGTCCAACCTGCAGCCCAGGATAGCTTTGAATGTGGCCCAACACAAATTCTTAAATCATTAAGATTTTTTTGTAACTTTTTTTTTTTTTTAGCTCACCAGCTATCATTAGTGTTAGTGTAGTTTATGTGTGACCCAAGACAATTCTTCTGTGTGGCCCAGGGAAGACAAAAGTTTGGATACCACTGCTCTGCTCGGTAGTCCACAAAACAAAGAAGGCAGTGGTCAGCAGCTACCTTTATTTGGACCAGACTCATGAGTCAGATGATACTCCTAATAGAGCAATACAGTTTGTGAGCAGAACAGGCCAAAAGGGAGAACTAACTGGGACCGGTTTCTACTGTTTTCCATGTGTGTTCACAAGTTTTTTTGAGTTGGACTTGTGTATGAATTTAGAGAAAGCTAATGGGAGACCAACTACTAATGTGAAGAAACCCTCTAGGATGTCATGTCCAGCTGTCTTCCCACTTTGATTAAGACAGTAAGGAATGATTAAACTATTAGGAAGAAGGAAGTTCTCCAGTAGGAAGCACACTTCCAGATCAGGTTTGAGACACCAGACTTCTGAGTAAAGCAACTTCTGTCAGATGGTCTATAAACATATAGATGACTAAGGTTTGGAAAGAGGATAAACAAGTAGACTTCTAAAAAAATCTCTTCTACTGACACAACTGTATAAGACAGAAACAAAACACCTTCCCATTTAACCTGTTTCTGACTAAAATTCTTGCTGGGGCTGAACCTTAAGGAAAACTAAGTTTAAACCTCTTGCAGAATATCTCCTCCATCCCCCTGCTCAGAGGTGGGAGCAAGAAAAGATGATATAGTTTTAAAAGAATATTAAAGGTGCAAAATTTCAAGCTTAAAAATGGCCTGAAACATCCCACTGCTCATTTTACTCATTATTGATATGCTACAGAGAATCAGGAGTTGAGGGTTTAGTCAAATGTATACTGTGGGTGAAATGACTCATGAACATGCCAAGCAGGCCATATTTCTGGGAAGTTTTCCAGGTTTCTGGTCTGGTCTTGCTTTTAGTAATCCTGCAGTAGAACTGCAATTGGGGGCACTGTGAGGTATTTGGCACCACTTCCCTACAATCTAGCTTATACCCCTCTGCCCATCCTCAGGTGATTGGTTTGTCTGAGCCAATGCCCTTGGAAGGTGACAGTTTAATGTAGTGTCTTGTTCTTGTGTATTGCTGCTGGTGTGTTTCAGATGCTACCGAAGACATGGGTTCTGAGCAGTTTTCCTTGTACTGGGTCTAATAGGAAATTGCCCTGTGGGTATCTTTCTCCTGGAACAACAGTTACTTCTCTCATTTTTTCTTTCTTTTCTCCTCATACTTGTAGTAGGGGCTCCGCAACATGAAAAGCAGGAGCATAAGAGGGATGAGAAAGTAAGGGGCATAGATAGATACAAGGATTAGTCGTTCATGGAAAGTCTTAGGTCCTTGTCCTTTGAAACCACTGGCTTTGGAGAAATCTTCAAATAGAAATGTGGAGAGAATTGGAATTAAAGTTGTCATGGTGTGAACTGAGTAGATGATTGCAGGGGTGCGGATCCACTTGCAGCCTCCTGAAGTTGTCAGGGGAAGAGAAAAAGAGAAGCATTAGTCTGTTCATGGCTCCAGGGATGCCCGTGACATTCCCCATGCTATCTCTGCTGAATCATTCTTCTGCCTTTTCCAAATGAAAATAAATGGAAAATCAGATGTGTTCTAATACTGCCTAAGGCACAAACTTATGTGACAGCCAAGGCTCTAGCACACTGACTGCCAAAAAACCAAGAGTAGAGGTTGGAATTTAATTCAGAAAAACCAGGGCAGTAAAGTGGCCATTACCAGTTAAACCCATTTGTTCTAAATGCAAGGGTGGGGGGCTGCCAGCAGCATCTGCTTATTAAGTAATTAAGAAGATCAGTACATTCTGCCAGGGGATGGATTTGGGGGCTCTAGTGGGAACTAAGCTGTACAACCTTAGTTACCACATACACTGGTATGACCACCTTCTTTACAAAAGCATTAGTCATAAGGAAACATTGTAAGAATAATTTTTAAATAAGAAGTTAAGCCCTTTAGGAATTAGCTCAATGCTACTGCCTTTAAGCCAGTGCGATACTACCTAAAGCAGAAAAATGAAAGCCAACAAAAAAAGAAAACCTGTGAGGAAAAAAGAACAACAAAAATAAAAGCAACAAGTTCAATCTTTGTTTCATGTGTATGAGAGATTTCCAATTGGCTAAGGTAGTCATGCAGCCCAGCTGGCTACAGACATCAGCCTGAGCCACATTCATGTCCCTTTACAGGAGGTGTCCTGGCCATTCCTACCATATCCTATAAAACCCTCACACAAAATAAAGGGACCACTCCCCTCTCCCTTGAAGACAGTTTCCTGAAAGATTCTGGGACTTAATTTCAGAGCAAAAAATGGGATTTCCCCACCATTTACCAACCTTTGAAGAAGGCATATGTCGCAGTGGGAAAGAAAGGCAGCTGAAACACAAGTTCACAAAACAGGAAGGACTTAAACCACATTGGTGGGTCCTGTAGCAGAGGGTCTTTGAACTCCTTAGCGTACCATTTCAGCAGGTTTCTCAACTGGAAAAAGATAAAGATCATGATGAATATAGCAACCTGGCAGGACAGGTTCAGCAGCTTCAACCCACTGGAAGCGTCTCATTACCCAGACCCCCCTTGGCAGCAGATGGCACACTCAGGTAGCTGGCTTTTGTGATGCAGCCTAGATGATTGTTTAATAAACACTTACTAGCTCTAACTCAAATGTTACCTTCTCCCAGAAGCTTTCCTCAGCTCTTCTGACCCTTCTGTGTCACTCACACAAGCATTTGTTTGTGACTCCATGATAACACACATCTAAGTGTTGCCCTGTGTCAAAAGCAACATCTGGTACTTAGGCTCTTAGTTTGCAGCACACACTGACGTGAGATATCTGCCAACACTATCATTCTTTATAAAAAAATGATATGTGAAAACCATCCTAACATTTGTCCTTTCACAATATAACTGCACACCAAGCTTGGAGGGCCAGATTTCCTCAAATACAGAAATGAATTGAGTTTGTCTTTTTTTTTTTTTTTTTTTTTTGAGGGTGGTACAAGGGAGGTAAAACAAACCTCTGGGAAGATGCAATTGTAGACAATTCAAATAATCCCCAGATCTCAAGTTCCTCATCACTTAACTCCCCTTGTTCTCAAATGTTTTATTTTAGGAGACCAATAGGATATTTGTAAAAGAACAGACTCTGCCCCAAACTACAAACTATATAGCTTCTTGGCTATGTCAAAATTTGAGTTAGCAGTCTCAGTTCTAGCTTGGGCCCTGCCCTCGTAAGGCCATAGGAAGGATGGAGGCTGCCCCTTTCGTGCTTTGTGGACTATTGAAGGTCCTCTGCGTTTAACCTCCTGGAGATGGCACTGTCTGGACCCACCTGCCTTGAAAGCTAAATACAGAGTCTGGCACAAATAATACCCCCTTTTTAGGAGCTGGTAATCAGTACCACAGTCAAAAGCATGTAATTCTGTAACATAATATCAAAACTACATTAACATAACTATCTTAAAAAGGGTGTTACTTCTGCCAGAACCTGTGTACTGGTATGTCTTTATATTATGATACAGGCAACTTCCAAGGTAAAATTTAGCTTACAATGGAAAATCCAAAAATATGTTTCCTGTTTTTAATCAAAAGGTAAAAGCTTACTATTATTATTATAAATAGAGGCCTCATTGGTGCAAGTGAGTTTTAACCAAATATCCAAAAAAAAAAACCAAACAACCCCCCCCCCCCCCCCAACAAACCCATTCTGTTAGCATATTAATTTTAGAAAGGTTCTGGCTAGATAACCAATTTATTGACTAAGTGAATTTAAATTTGACTTGAAATTTAGATTCATGGCAATGCCCTTAGATTCCTTTTAAGTCAGCACTTTTCAGGATGGTAATGTGGTAGAAAATATTCATAAAGGTTAAGTCACTGTACTTCTCCTCGGCTCTATTTCCTTATCTGTAAAACAAGCAATTTGGACTAAATGTTCTTTTTTTAAGTCCTTTTTTGCTTCCTAGTTTGTTTGTGGTGGTTGTTTTTTTTTTTGGTGGTTCCCTGGCTGGGAATCAAGCCGAAGGCTGACGTTGAGCGCGCCAAAGCCTAGGCACTGCGCCACCAGGGAACCGCCTTCCTAGATTTTCTTAAAAAAAATACTGGAGGGAACAACTTGCTTTAAAAGAATTTAAAAGGCATCCTGATTCATTTGAACTTCACTTTCTATTCAGTTTGTATACAATCTCTCATTCACCTATTTCATAAATCCAGGCAGATTTGTACAGCACTGTAATTTCTAAGGACTGCAAAAATGAGATTAGCAAATTTAAAACAATCATCCAGCTCTCACAGTAATCAATTAGAACCCAGTCACCTGCCTACACTCACACAAAAGCCACCTGATGCCAGAATGAGGGCTGGTGGAAGGCAAGGTACAGGCCCTCAGCAGAGCAAAGAGCATGGAAACTGGGGGCAGAGTGCCTGGCTCTGAGTGCTGGCTCTGGGCATAAAAACAATCTCATTGAGTTTATTTCCCAATTATACTACCTACACTTCACTGTTGGTAAGATAAAATGAGTTATTACATATATCTTTAGAACATGTAAAGATTACTTAATTGAATGTAATTAATATTTGGAGAAGTTCAAGTTTAATTCTATTAAAATCTCAGCATACAACTGGTTATTAGTAAGAATTATTCTTATTATGTAATAAGACCCCCTAAAAGGTAATAAAACTGTTTCTATTGAGACCCAAGTCGCATCTGACTCATCTTACCATTGTTATCCCTGAGAAATGCTCACCTGGCCTGAACACATGTAATTCTAAACCAGGAGTGAGCAATTTTGCACTTTTCTAACTTAGAACGAGAGCACAGACTAAAATATGTTCACCCATTTTTCCTTATTTTAAAAGACGCAATGGTATCCAACTGCAAGTGATACTCCAAAATGCTTCCCATCCTCTCCATGTTTTTTCTTTTTTTTAAAAATAAACAACAGAAATTTATTTCTCACAGTTCTGGAGGCTGGAAGCCCTAGATCAGGGGTGCCAGCATGGTTGGGTGAGAGCCCTGACATGTCACAGACTTCTTGCTGTGTCCTCAGGTGGTGAAAGGAACAAGGGATTTCTCTGGGCCTCTTTTGTAAGGACATGAATCTCATTCCTGAGGGTTCCAAACATTCAGACCATAGCCCTGGGTAAGCATCCTATATAAGGCAAGTGATACTTTTGGTAAAGATAACATTTTTCACATTATGCTGGACAGATTAATTTCTTGTGGCTGTTGTAACAAACAGCCACACACATGGTAGCTTAAAACAATACACATTTATTCTCTTTCAGTTCTGGAGGTCAGAAATCCAAAATGTTTCACTGGACAAAAATCAAGGTGTCGGCAGGGTGGTCCTTCCTCTAGAGACTCTAGGAAAGAATCAGTTTCCTTCTTTTTCTAGCTCTCTCCATGTTCAAATCCAAACTAAATTCTTACTGTTTCTTAGTAAGAGTTTTTCAAAGTGTCGATCTGGTTCAAATCAAGAAAGATGTTTAATTTGCAATTTTAGCCCAAACATTATGTGATGTCCACAAGCTTTTTAATTATAGGGGAAAATTCTTTCTATTTAAGGAGGAAAAAAAAAAAACGTGAAATTTTGGCATGTTATCAAAGAGAATCTGAGAATAACTCAAGGCTTTGATTATTGTTATTTTCCCCATAGAGAAGCAACAAAACCCTCATTTCCCCCCCTTCCCCTAAAGCAACAAGAGTGACTGAAGACTGAAACGTTCTAAGCCAGGGTGCCCATGTTGCTAATGCCTTCAAAACAGTTTCTCTCTCTGTCTTTCTGGCCAGGTCCTGCCTGCACTAGCCTTTGACTTCTTAAATAAGTCCACATTAAATAAAGCTGAGAAAACGTTACCAAATCAAATATATAAGTTTAAATAGGACCTTTATGATGGTGGACACATTTTAGTTGTATCTTGGGAATGGTGAGCAAGGACTTGTGTGGCAATGGCAGGTTCAGAAAGGATAAAACAGTTACTAAGTCTGAAATAACCTGGAGTCACATATTTGCCCAGTATCAAAGGGATTTATAAAACCACAGATTGTAAATAGGCAGCCTGCTTGAGTTTTGTTGGCCAAACAGACTTTGAAAACCAGAGATGTGGCTCTGCTTTCTTCAAGGTAACTAATGGCTAATGCAGAGCTTGGAGGATTTGTTTAGAAAGAGTATGTACAACATGGGCCTGTGTGGAAGTCTAAATAATGGCCCCCAAAGATATCCACATCCTAATAATCCCTGGAACCCGTGAATGTTGCTTTACTTGGCCAGAGAGACTTTGTAGGTGTGATTAAATTAAGGATTTTGAGATGGGGAGATTATCCTGTGGACCCTAACTGTAATCACAAATGTTCTTAGAGAAGTAGGGCAGAGAGAGAGATTGGACTATAGAAAAGGCAGCAAAGTGATGACAGAAATGGAGATTGAAGTGATGTGGCCACACACCTAGGAACATCGGAAGCCTCCAGAAACCAGAAGAGGCAAGGAACAGATTAGATTTTCTACTGGGACCTTCAGAAGGAACCAGCCCTGCAAGATTGATTTTGAACTTTTGACCTTCAGAAGTTCAAAAACATAGTGGCTTGTGTTGTTTCAAGCCACTATGTTTTTGGTAATTTGTTACAGCAGCAATAGGAAACTAATACACCCTATATATGTTTAAGCTTGTAATTAAACACAATTTTCTCTTACTTGACAACTGAGGCTAAAGCTCTGATTTGTCAAAGACATTCAAGAAGTTCTTGAAATAACCCAGTCCCCAGACTGCAGTCCAATGCTGTAGTCACACACTACCTACACATTTCCCAAAAGAAGTTAGGTCAGAGGTCTCCTAGTTATGCTTGGATTTTGAAGCAAACAAAAAGACTATGGAGTGGAGCTACATTGTTCAGCAGTGGCTCTTAACCTTTGGAGGAGGGGTATAGACCTCTGGAAAAGTTAAAGGAAGCTATAGACTGTCCTCCCAGAAAACACACAATTTTGCATACATTATCAGGTTCATGGACCTCGGGTTAAGAAACCTCCAGAGAAAACATTTAAGAATAAGCAGAGGCAAAATTAAATCTATAGGCTGACAAGTCAGTCTGTAGAACTGTAGGCAAGTACAGGCAGATTGGAGAAACAGAAATGAGGACAGGAATTCCACAGAAGAAAGTTACACAGAGTCTAGACCTGAAGACTGGGGAAATAAAATTCTGAAGAAATAAAAAGCATTAAAGCAAAGTGTGGGGTGAAGAATGCTCTCCAACAACCAGGAAAAATGAGGCTTTTCATCTCTATTTCCACTCAAGTGATCATTTTTTTTTTTTTTTTTTTTTTTGTGGGTAGTTCCCTGGCTGGAAATGGAACCAGGCCGCAGGGTTGAGAGCGCCGAAGCCTTAGCCACTCCACCACCAGGGAACGCCAAGTGATCATTCTTACTCGAACACAATTAAAAGGGTCGATTTGAAAAGGTGTCGTTAATTTACTTGTGAGCTTTTGAAGCTGCTGTAGAAGTGATGACGATCTGCGAATGCCCTTTTAGACGGGTCTGTGTCTACTTGGATTATTTTTTTGGGATTAGATAGTATTGGTATTTTAAAGTTCTTTGAAGAAACGCAACATTAAAACAAATCCAACATGTGATTTACACAGGGGTTCATTCAGGCTACTTTCTTCAAATACGGACAACCCGACCAGACATGGAGTGTAGAGACTTAAACATGCCGGGGAAGAATTGTTTTTAAAAAGGAACAGTGTTTGCTCCCAGTAGCTTGGGGAAAGGGTCTGGGATAGACAAAGAAAACCCTAGGGAAGATGTCGAGTTGAAGGGTAAAGAGGGGCCGGGGCATCCGCAGGACTTAAGAAAGGCAAGAACTGGAGTCTTGGGTGAGCGAAGAGGGGGCCCAAGGCCGGAAGAGGGGAAGTCGTGGGGACGTCAGGGCGCATTTGCAACGCGCGGAAGGGCCCCAAATTCGGCTACCGGCGCCCAGGACAGCCGGCGTCCTCACCTCGATGGGGTAGAGTTCGCGCGGCAGCACCGCCTGCAGGTCCAAGAGCAGGGTGATAGGAACGTGGGAGAGGAAGTAGAGGCCCAGCAGCCACTCCAGGCCGCGCCGGGCGCCCCGTGTCCCCATCATCCGTTGGTTGGGCTGAGAAGAAGCGGACGTAGGAATAGAGCCCGAACCAGAACGTAGACCCTGTACTCCGCACCCCCAGCGCCCGCCCAATCCTCT